>VZUI01059601.1:0-57221 GCA_013401135.1 Cettia cetti | reverse complement strand
GGGACCGGGCCGCGGGGACCCTGCCTTGGGGACCGGGCCGCGGGGACCCTGCCGCGGGGACCCTGCCGCGGGGACCCTGCCGCGGGGACCCTGCCTTGGGGACCCTGCCGCGGGGACCCTGCCGTGGGGACCGGGCCGCGGGGACCCTGCCGTGGGGACCCTGCCGCGGGGACCCTGCCGCGGGGACCCTGCCGCGGGGACCCTGCCGCGGGGACCCTGCCGCGGGGACCCTGCCGTGGGGACCCTGCCTTGGGGACCCTGCCGCGGGGACTCTGCTACAGGGACTCTGTCGTGGGTGACCTTGGCATGAGTGCCCCGTCCGTGGGTGTCCCCGCCGTGGGTGGGGGTGGTTCTGGCGCTGTCACGTTGGAGTGTTGGCTCTGTACCTGCCATGGGGTGTGTGGGACGGGGCGGGCGCAGCCGGACCCTGCGTCAGCATCCCTGTGAGTGATGTGGCAGCACCACAGATCGTTTGGCGTCACGGCAATATCTGCTTCTGTCCCTTGCTGAAGACACTTTATTCCCTGTGTTCTGTTTCACACTTTCGATCCTTAACATCATTGTACTTGAATTGATAATTAGCAAATTGTACTAACCCTGCAGGAGTTCAGTGCCTTGAATCTCAGCTTTCCAGTCCTAGCTGGAAAGAGATGTACAATTATTTGAAAGGTGTATTTTATTTACAATCTGCTTGTGAGTTGGAGGTCTTTTTATTTGCAAAGATATTGGGGGTTTGTTTACCGTTGATGTTCCTCATCAGCTTCATTCTGCTGTAAATGCTTTTGTTTTTATTCACGGGTTGAATTTTCATTTCCGAAGCTTTTAGAAATACAAATTGTGAGGTGAGGTTTGTTTGACATGTTTGTTGGATGCACTGATCGTAAAAGTGTTGGTGTTTGTACAAGGAGTAGTGAAGTGCACATTGTAATGTCGGAGCATTTACAGAGTGATCCAAGGAAGGTGTATACAAGGAGAGAGAACAGCTTCAGGCAGCGCTCTCTGTTCTCCTTCCCAGCCTGTGGTAAAATCATTGTAGATGGTGACTTAATTCTGTAACAGGCAGCAAATGCTGTTTTCCTCTGGATCAGCAGCGCAGTGGATTTCATTTCCTTTCCCTATGTGGGCTGTTATAATTTAGTTAAATCACAAGCTCATACATGTTCCATAAGTGAAGACAGGTACTGGAAGTGGTGATGGCAGCAGAAGGTGTCTGCAGGTGGCCACGGGCCCTGTGTGAGCAGGGCTGTGTCTGGTCCCTGCTGTGCCAGCTGTGTTCATGCTAAAACACAATAAAAATGTGAAGCTGTTCTTTTTCATGTCTGACACTTCAGGTTTGGAGTCTCACCGCCTTCTGTTTGGAATTTTTTAATCTCTCTATTTATTTATCTTCATTTTTACCCAAGTTTGCGCTCCAGGTGGCACGGACACCTCCCTCCTGTTCCAAAGTTGCTTTTTGCCCATTTTACTGTGCATAGAGCCTCCACCTGCACCTCGGTGTAAAGGCAAAAGGTAACCACTAGAGCTGGTTTGCCATGGTAAGTCTCCTTCCCTCCCTGAGCGCTACGGGCAGGTGACAGGCACAGGACCAGGTGTGGCCCCACTGCCACCTTTTGTAACCCTCTGCTGAGGGGCAGAGGCGTCCTGTGCTGCCAAGCTGTGAATTGTATAGTTCTGTTGTACTTCAAGCATTATACCTGTCTAAATTACTTTGTTTGTACCCTTTGAATATATTATTCCATCAATTCAGTTAGAATTGAATTTTATACACAATTATGCAGAGTCTTCTGCCTGGACAAAATACTTACTTCAGTAAGAGATTTCTGTTCTCTGTACCATGTATCTTTAATTTGTTTGGGTTTTCTAGATTCATGTCTGTATGCTTCAAGAGCAAACATGGAAAATATGTTCTCACACCGGGTTCCCTTTGGCTCGCACTGAATCCTACAGTTTATGTCGCTATTGCCTGTATAGTCCATCCCTTGTATACTGACAAAGTCAGTGGCACTAAAAGCCCCAAGAAATTGTATAGGTTAAAAAGAAAAATAAACATTTTGTGCTTGAAAATGGTGTGAAAAACCCAGTGTTTTCCTAAAACATAGAACAGTGTCAATTTCCAGCTGTTCCAGGTAATTCTGCGCTTGTTTTCCAGACCGATTCTTGTCCCTGGGTTGTGTAGCAGGAGCAGAGGTGGTGCCTGCAGCAGCTGCTGGGTGCTCCCCACGTGCTGCAGTGTCTGGGGTGCATGCTGGCACCTCGGGAGCCCTAAGCCCTGCCTGGCTGCTCCTGAGCTGGGCTCTGCCAGCAGAGGGGCTGCAGCCTCAGCTGCTTCCTTGGGGCACGTGGCTCCCTCAGGGCTGCTGCTGCTGCTCCGGAGGGTGCTCGGTTTGCTAGGGGGGAAAAGAGGCCCATGAACTCTCTCCTGAGCTGCAGAGCACTAGGGAAGCCCTTCTGAAGGATCCTGGCATCGTTTAAAATGTGTGAGGAAGCTCGGTCCTGTTGGCAGCACCCTCTTGGCAGTCGCCGTCGCTGGGTGAGGCTGCAGGAGGAGGGCGAGGAGGGCGTGCAGGTGTGACACTCCTGTCTGTGTCTGGTGTGGCTTTGCTGTGTGTGCTGCCTTCCTGGGGAGCTCCCTGTGCCTTCCTGGGGAGCTCCCTGTGCCCGCCTGCCCACGGTGGCTGTGTTTGCATGGCTGTGCTCCGGGAGAGCTGCGGGCAGGGCCTCGCTGGCTGTGCACCTGCCTGTTGCACCGGGGCCAAGCAGGAGCTCAGAATGTGTTGCTGGCGTTGTTGTACTCGTGATTTTTAATTTCCTGATGGTCCTCCTGGCTGCAGCTCTTCTGGCTGTTCACTTCAAGCCGTTGGTTTTTTTGCCCTCGGTTGTGAGGATTGTGTCACAGGGTGCTTTGACCTCAGTGGAAATTAAGAAAATGACATGAGATTAAATTAAATGGAGCAACCTCTTGAGCAAAAGGTGAGCAAAGACAGAACTGAGGGGTCCATGCTGCACCATCAGAGCGGGAAAACTGCACCTAAAAAGATCCCCTACAGATCCCAGAACGGAACTTGTTTTATTCCTGACTGAATATTGCTTCAATATGCAGCAAATGGGTCAAACCTGCCGGTAGAATTCCTGGTCTTGCTGGTTCCAGTCCTGCATGTCCTGTAGCTCTGCCATCACTCAGCATTCCCAGCCAGCGCTGTGCTGCAGGTACATGTGGGAAATCAGCACAGATGCTCAGCTTTAAATACCAGGTTTCAGTGAGGGAGCTCACAGATCCCCTGATTTTCAGTCTTTCAGTTACAGAAATGTGATACAAATCTTGAAAGAATGTTTAACCCCCAAAGTCACTCACCAGTAGTGGGAAAGTTTTGCAGTTCTCAGTTTGGGAAGTTGGGGAAGCAGCTGAAGTTTGCCTGTGTGCCTTTCATTGGGCTTTCTGATGGCCTTGTGTCGTGATGGAGATCTTAATGCACGACCACATCCTGCTTTCCCACTGCATTCCCAGCTTGTCTGGAGTAAGACTGGACATGGAGAGGAGCTGCTGCCGCTGCTCATCTGCCACAGGGATGCAAAGCTGGGCACTGAAGATGGCAGGGAGAAACACTGCAGTGGTTTAAGGCTCTTTTGCAAATCTGGATTCAAACTCCCTGGCACAGATTTCACTCAAAAGAATGATGCAGCACTGGCCCTTGCAGTCTGTTCACACGTTTACCCCGGTCTCCATTCCACAACTTTAAAGGAGGAGTATTTTTTTTAATTCCTTGAAAAAAATTTTTTTTTTTTAACAAGTTCATTTAAAGAGGAAACGTTGCCCAGAGCAGCTGTGGCTGCCCCTGGATCCCTGGAAGTGTCCAAGGCCAGGTTGGACATTGGGGTTTGGAGCAGCCTGGGACAGTGGAAGGTGTCCCTGCCCAGGACAGGGTGTGGGATGAGATGAGCTTCAAGGTTCCTTCCAACTCAAACCATTCTGGCACTCTGTGATTACTTAACCATTACTCCATATCTGACTTCACACTGCTCCGTTCGTGCCTTCCCCTTTTCTCTGAAATCCTTGGCATCAGCTGGGGGAAGACAAGGGACTGAATGGGCGAGATGTGGCATTCCCTGTGCTCCCGCAGAGGCACTTGTGTTGGGCACAGGGTGCTAAGAGACAGAATTCCTGGAATGAGCTGCTTCCTCCAGGGGCTGGTTTTACTGTTTGGTGTTTGTGGAAGGAAATCACTAATACTTTGAATCATTAGTTTGACTTGGCTTTGCCAATGGCAGCTCTTTCCCTTCAAGCCTTTTTCATGATGCCAGGGCATAAGTGTCAGTCTGGGAACACGCAGAACTTTTCCAGAGAAGCCCCTGGATGTTTTGTGGCTCCGTGTCGATTGTGTTCGGTTTGTGTGTGTTTGAGCAGGAGAAGCGTCTGTCCTCACACATGCCTTGGAAGCTGGCCTTGGGCAGCTGTAACCAGAAGTCTCCTTTCTGAAATTAATGTCAGGTCACTATTGCTGTCCCTGTCACGCCCACTCCCCCCAGCACCCCTGCTGCAATGAAGGCAAAGGTCCAAGGCTTTTGGCGTGAGATCCATGTTAACCATCAGATACCAGCTGCTGTGGCAAACCTTGCCTTGTTCTCTGCCCTGCTGCCAGCTGGTTCCCCCCAGGTTTTCCATGGATGCTGTTGGAAGTGTTGGCTCGGAGGCAGTCGCGCAAGGAGCAGTTTCTGTGTGCCGTGTGCAGTAAGGGCTCCTTGCCTTCCCCCGTTGTCTGTCTGCCCCTGCCCTGCTCCGGGTGATTCCTGTGGGGCACTGTGGGCACGGTCTCTGCAGAGCACACCCCAGGGAGCTCACACTCTGCTTGTCACGGGTGGATGAATGTCTGGTATGGGATTGAATTCATAAAAGAGCAAACCCATGATGGTGTGTGGTTTCTGGCTAGTTATTTCTCATGGACTGAGTCCTTGAGGAGCACCTCAGGGGTTCGTGGTGTCGGGCAGTGCCTGGCTGCTGCTTGGGCAGACTCAGCTTCAGTGCAGTTGTCTGATGTGGTGATCTCTGCTGTTATTTTATCCCTGACAGTCATTTTCCTGTTTGTGCACCCCAGAAATGAACCAGTTTGTTGCTCTGGTGGGAGCTGTGCTGACTCACATGTGTTGGTGCCTTTTGGCAGGGCCAACACTTCTGGCTGTGGGGTGATCCCTGTAGATCTAGCAGGACAGGGATGCTCCAGCCACAGCTGGGCTCCAGAAGGGCAGTGTAATGAGATGGATTTTAGGAGCTGTCAGGCTACAAATTCTGCTTTATGAAAGAATTTGCTGCTCAGAAGGGTTTGGATGTGCTGCACTGCTGTGTGAGCACAGAGATCACTTAAACCTGATTCAGGTGGAAGTCAGGCTCAGAGGAGGAGGTGGCTGCTGTTGGGAATGATGTGATCCTCTCTGCTCCCTTCTCAGGGGTAATTGTCTGCTATCAAGGCTGTTGCTGTGTATGCTTGGATCTATATTTGATTATCAAACTTCTCCCTTTAAATAATTTTCTCATGAGGAGTTTTCTGCATGGGTCGAGCCTTCAGGAAGCTTTAGGGCTCACTTGGTCACTGTGGAGAAGCTGTGATTTGATAAAGTATCTGTTACAACAGTGAAATTCTTGCGAGAAGCTCTTGCTTTTTCCAAATCTGGTGGGCAAGGAGCACTTGGACAAATTTCTTCGTGCAACAGGACGAATGCATGGTGTTTATTGAGCACATTGTTGTAGTCACGAGGCAGAGGGAAAAGTCAGGATTGTTTTTTCCCCTCAGAAAGGAGCACATCCCTACACTCTGCCTTTCACAGCTGAGGCACCACTCGAGTGCCAGCTACGGCACTGTGGCTTTTGAAGAGCTGGGCATGGTGAGAGCCTCTCCAGACACTCTTCAGGGGACTTCTCGGGGCCTGTTGCAGTTTTTGTGAGGCATTTAGGGCCCTGACACCTTGTAAAAACTTAGGAGATTTAGAAAGAAATAACCAATTGCCAGTCCTTTTCAAATGGAGATTCTTCAGGTCTGACATAAAATACCCCCAAAAAGTGTTTACTCTTGTGTTGCTTTATTTCAATGGCTTTGCAAGTAAAGTAAGAACTCCCTCAGCATTTCTAGTTGGTTTATCAGGCTAGACAGACTGGACCTGGCATCTTTGTCCCCATTAGCAGCAGCTCCAGGGTGTGCCATGGCTGCCCTTCCCACAGCTCTGCTGTCACTGAGCAAACTCTGGGGTAGCTGCACTCCCCAACCTCTCCAGCACTGCTGCCCACAGCCTGGGAAAGCTCAGGCTGCCTCTGGAGGTTGCCCGTGGTTGAGCACCTGTGGGGGTTTGTTTGAGGAGCCAAGTGCCTGGGGAGCTGGCTCTGCTCTGGGTGTTGTGGCTGACCCACTGCTGCCAGGTGTCTTTTCCCAGTTACCTGGAGATAGTTAATTTTGTCCTGTTTTCCTGGATGAAACTCCATGCCAGTGTTGGGGTGGATCCAGGCACATCTTCAGAACTGATGTTGATGAGAAGCTCGGGTAGAAATTATGAGCAAGACATGATTTTCCTTCCTTTAAAAGTCAATTCTTCTCATGAACAGGCAGAGCTGGGAACACAGGAGGGAGACGGCTGGGGTTGCATTGAAGGAATGCAAAGCCCAGACCGGAGAGAGCCAGCAGGAGCTGTGCCAGGCCCCGGCAGTGTCCGTGCCCTGCGCTGTCCCCAGCGTCCCCTGCCTGCCCCGGGGACTCCCTGCATGAGCTCTGAGCTTCCCGTGGCCGTCTGCTCCATCAGACCCGTCTGTGGCTGCCCCTCCACAGCAGCGTGCACCTGTCTGTCTGTCTGTCTGTCTGTCGGGGTGCATGTCCCCCAGCACGTCCCCAGCCCAGCCAGGTGCAGGCTGGGGGCACCAGGTGGCACCCTGTGCTGCTGCTGCCTCCGTGATGTGCTGCTCCCGCACCTCCCTTGCCTTTTATCCTGGTCCTGCCCTTGCTGTGCCCTCCCCGTGCTCTGCTCCTGTGGATGGATCCCGTCCCTGGGTGGGGCAGGGCAGCCCCGCTGCAGGAGCCGCCTCCAGCCCAGCCCCTCTGGGATCCCGAGAGCCGAGGCTTGGCTCCTTGGACAGGGGAGCCAAGCCTGCAGCGTGGGGAGCCGGTGCCACGACCTGCCCTGGCAGCCGCAGCCTCCTCTGACACCCGCACAGGTCACCCCCCGCTCCCTGCTCCCCATAAACGGAGCCAAACGCTGGCTCTCTCTGCTGCCTCTTCCCAGCCCTGCCTCCTGGGAGCCTGGCTCGTCCCCCACGGGCATCAGAGCTCGGCTCTGGGGGCCCTGTGAGGTGCTGCCAGCAGCAGAAATGGTTTGCACCCCCGAGCTCTCGGCACGGGTGCCGCCCCTGTCCCTGGTTCACCCCGCGGGACCGGGAGCGCTCCGGCAGCAGCGCCTCCCGCACCCTGCGGGTCCCCTGGCTCACCCTGCGGGTCCCCTGGCTCACCCTGCGGGTCCCCTGGCTCACCCTGCGGGTCCCCTGGCTCACGTGGCCCTTTTGGGTTGGGTTTGGGCTTTCTTAGATGTGAAATCCACCTGTGGATTCTTCTCTTCTAGATTCTGAAGAGGAGAGCATCGGCGAGTGAGACGTGGCCCCCGCAGCTCCGGAGCCAAGCGCGAGGCCCCGCCGCGGCCAGGGAGGAGGAGGAGGAAGATGGGAAATGATTTATCTTGTGTGAGGAATTCTGTGCCCTTCTGGTCCGTTCAACGCTATTTTGTAACTTCTTTCTAATCATTTTTTTATTTATAGTTGGAAATACAAAAATGTTATGCAATAAAAAATAAAGGAGAATTATTTTGGGGGAAAAGGATTTTGTTCCAAATTGTTCCCTTCTGTTGTGAGCCAGGTTTCCGTGAGCAGTAGATGGAGAAGAGGGAGGAGGAGGAAGAGGAGGAGGCACTCCTTCAAATGCTTTTTGTTTCACACAGTTAATTGTCATTTAAGTAATTTTCCAAGTGATAAACTAGGCACGCATACAAGAAAGATAAGTTCCAGTTCCATTTAAATTTCTCACAGTTCTTTTTTAAAGATGAGATTCTATTTTAAATCCACCTAAATCAAGTAAAAAAACCTCCGGATCCTGCACCAGAGAATGAGTCTGCTTGTCACTTCCCTTTTTACCTCTCTCTTGTTCTCATAGACCGGCTGCATTTTCTTGCCAGACTTAAATACAGTCTGGAGTCACTGCTGATTTTAAATGTAAGGCTGAAATCCTTCCACAGATGAGTGGGTAACTGGAGCCATTTTTAAGACTCTGAAGTGCCTTCAATGCTCTAAACCGAGGCAGCGGGGGTTTCTTTCTCTGGGTTCACTGGCCGTGGGGTTCAGCTCTCCTGGACTGAGGGGATGGACAGAGCAGTTTGTAGCAATAATCTCCCCAGCAATTGTTTATCCAAGGACGACTCACCTGCTTTTCGGAAAGCTGGGTTAGCATTGTCCTTAGAAGTGGGAAAGTGCTGCTCCTGCTGTTACATCTGGGCCCCAAAGTCTCTGCACCCACGGGCCCCCCTGCTCCTCGTGCACTCCCAGCCCAGGCTGCTCTCACCCTCACTCTGGTTTTTGATCCCAGAGCCACAGGAAGCTCCCTGTGCCCGGCAGCCTCTCGGTACCACCCTCCCTCCCAGCTGGAGCCTGGCGTTCTTTTTTGTTGTTATCTGCCATGTCTGTCTCTTCCGAATCTTGGTTCTAAATAATAAATCTTATTTTGATGCTGTTGTTCCCTATTTCCTTTCCACCTCGGCCTCTCCTGTCCACCAGCAGGGGTGAGGAGAGCACAGGTGGAGGTACATGTAAAGCTCCAGGACCATTCAAACACTTGGTTAACTCAAAGGTTTGAGGCCCCAGGGCCAAAATATACACATTTATGTTAATTTTCTGCTTCTCTGGGGTGCCTCCTGCCCTGTCCTTTTCTGAGGAAACGGGATGGCTCACCTGCACAGGAGCAGGGACTGGTGAGTGGAAAATCATTGCTGGCCTTGGGTTTCCCTGCTCACAGGAGGGAGCACCCTCTGTCCCCTCCCTACTGGGTGGGAGAAGGGGGATCCAGGTGAGTGGGACACCCTCCTGCTCCTCTCTTGGTTGTTCTCTGTTCTGTGCAGGGAGTGCAGCTCCCTGCTGGTGGGGGGACAGGGGTGTTGTGTCCCCAAGGTGCTTCTCCAGCATGAGCCACTACTCCGGTGATCACGGACACAAAGCACCGTGTCCTCATCTCAGGTTTTTCTGAGTTCAAAAGATGGTTTTCTGCAGGGAAATACCTTGTAGGGTCTCCTGGGGTCCAGGACTTCCTTTGTCAGTTGTTCTGAACTTCTTCACTGCTTCTACAGGCCCTTGAGCTCCTCCACAGTCACAGGGAACCAAGGGGCCTCTGACTCCAGATAAGCATCCTATAAATATTAGTATTCAGATTAAAACTAAGGGTTAGTATCAGAATTAAATCTCAGGAGTGGAGGCTGCAGGAAGCCCTGGCTGGTGGCTGCTCCCCACATCTGCCCAGCCCACCTGGCTTTGGATAATCTCTCCTCTGAGGGCTGCTCCCTCTGGGAGGGTACCCCTGTGTTTGCTGCTTGATCCATAGTTTAGAGCTGCTGGACTCCGTGGTGTGTGTGCACTGGGAGGGGATGGCATGGGGACTCCACAGGGCTTTGCAGCCCTAAACCTTCTGTTTGGGGGCACTTTGGAAGGTAACTCGTGTTTGTTATCCTTGTTAAATCAGAGCATGCATTGTTGGTGTTTTTTTAAACCCATAAACTGGCGTCAAGTGGAGCTCTGCTTTGCTGTGCTGCCTATTGGTGGCAGAATGAACTTTCTGTATCCCAGTGCTGCCTGCTGATGCAGGGCTGGGAGGAGGCAGATGGAAGCAGACACCCTCCTCCCAACACCCTCCCTGTGGGTTTGCTCTCACACGTGCAAAGTGATGAACACCCTGAAAATCGCTGGCAGTGTCCCAGTGCTCTTGCAGGTGGGATTCTAGGAGCATACTTCTGTATTTATATTTATCTGACACTGAGAGATGATATGAACAATGGCAATTAACAATGCAGAAAGAAAAGTATCTCTGTTTACTGATGAGCAAAGACAAGTAAAGGGACATGCAACTTGTAGAGTTCAGCAGTTGGAGATTTTTATTTGTCCTTTTCCGTCTATTTCCTTCCCCCTACTGGAAGGTGTGAAGGTGTCCTGGCCCCTGGCAGGGGATTGGAATTAGAAGAGCTTTAAGGTCACTTCCAACCCAAACCATTCTGTGATTGTATGATTTCTCCACTGTTTTCTACCACCTCTTATCACAAAAGCAGGCAAGGAAAATTGTTCGGGAGTTGCCTGCCTGGATGGTTTCTCCATGGGAAAATGCAACTGCTGCAAAGCAAAGCCAAATGCTCCACTGCAGCTGGAGCTGACACAATGAGCAGGTTCCCTGTGTCCAGCTGCAGCTCAGAAGTGCCCAGGGCAGGGCTGTGCCCCTGTCCCAGGGGTGTGGGACCCTCTCAGAGCTGGGCTGGGCTCCCCATCACTTTTGAATCAGCTCTGAGGTGCTTTGAGTTACTCCCTTCCCTGGTGCTGCACCCGCATTGGCACACGTGCGGAGTCGGTCCTGCTGGGAAAATCCTCAATTCCATGTATTTTTCACAGCACAGTTAATTTTCTTTATTTAATCTCTCTGGGTAAACCTCTGGCTGTGCTCAGTGCCAGGAGCTCAGGCCATGGTGACAAACGCAGTGTCCCCAGGAGTGACGGCCCCTGTGCAGGCAGGTGTGACTGTGCTGCCCAGCACAGGGACCCCACTGGGGACAGCCTGAGGTGATGCTTTCCAGATGAAAAACCAAAGTTCCCCCTTTTTGTTTCCTGCCCTCCCTGTTCTGCCAGGCTGGAGCCTCCCAAGGGGCTGTGCCCACCCTGTGGGAAGGGTCTCTGGGAGCTGGGGGGGCTCCATGGGGGCACCAGGGCAGAGAAGGGAGCTCTGGGCTCTGGAGGGGGTGCCTGCCTGTACACCCCGTGACAGTGCCACTGACAGCATCACCCGTGTGGCTGCCAAATCACTGCTGAGCCCGTCTCTTACCACGGACTGAACCAGAGGGAAGGGCTGGGTGCAAACATGGAATTTTATTATTGTCCTTTTAAATCAGATCTAGGACAAAATCCTCAGGACGTGGGCTGGAGCCTGGAGAATTCCCCTGTGCCACACCAGGCTGGGAGCTTGGGGCAGGCAGGGGTGCAGCATTCTGTTACTGGCCTGTCACTGTCCAAATCTCTATTTTTTAAGAAACCTCTGTGTTACATCCCCTCTTCACAAGATACTGCCATCACCAGCAGTTCATGAAACGACGTGGTCATGTGTGAGCTGCCCGAACCTGCTCCCAAAGACCGATTTTTGCAGAGGACTGGAGCTGTAGCGTTGAGTAGAGCAGTGGCGGGGAGGCTTTTTCAGGGTTTGTTTTTCAGGGTGGGTTTTTCCGCTCACCCCGCACGCCTGACGGGCCGGAGCTGGCTCTCAGCGGCAGCAGCCCTCGGCTCTTTGTCATGGTGATCGGCAATGCTTCGCTGTTGTCATGGCTGCGGGGTTACTCCTGAAGCCAAAGCACTGCACAGCCCTTTTATTCATACTTTCAGTGTATAAACTAATTAAGTCAACTGAAAGCAGCGGTCTGTTCCCCGCGCCTTCTTTTTCTAATATGCGGGATCAGATGGACCTGATTCCTGCCGTCCTCCAAAATATCCGACTCCCTCTCCCCTCTTTGGCTGAGTTTTGTACCTTAGCAGCAAGCAAAGTTCACGGATAATTTAATCGTCCAGAAACCTCCTTGCAAAATTGAAAAGGTCTCTGGAAAATGTCTTTTGAGCTGCTAAGTTGAGGCTGAGCGCCAGCGTGCTGCAGCTGTGCTGCATTCCTTATCGCTGCTGCTGCCCTCGGGCAGGAGCCCGGTCACTGTGTTCAGTTCCTGAGCTTAGGCATTGCTGGGTACAAAAACCCCAAACAAACGGTGGCAAAATGCCTGGGGGAGGATGTGAGCGGAGCTGCTCACTGCTGCCCGGCTCGGGAGGGAGGGAGGGAGGGAGGATGGACAGGACCAGCCCCGCTGGCAGGGCCAGGAAGGGCGGCACAGGGACACACGGGCAGGTTTTATTATACGGTGATATAATTTTATTATATTATATATACGGTGAATATATATATTACATATATTTTATTATATTATATATGCGGTGAATATATATTAAATATTTTTTATTATATTATATATACGGTGAGTATATATATAATATATATATAATTATATTATATATACAGTGAATATCTGTGCATTCTGTCACAGCCATAGCACTTTTGTGGCCTCTCCAATGAACACCCTGCACTCTCCAGGCCATTGTCCTTTCTTGCTGTTACACAGTACAAGCCCAGAATATTTAAATTGTGTTTTGTGTCACATCAGGCTGCTCTAGAAAGAGCTCTTCACTGATTGTAAAATAATTATGGAAGACAAGTTTCACTCAGACCCAAAATAGCCTGGCATCAAATTCTCAGCTGAAATAAACTGCTGTCTTGCCACTGCCCTGGGCACAAACCGGCCAGGATGGAGAAGCTGCAGGTCTGATCCCACCTGGGAGCTGTGAATGTGGCAGAAGAGCTTGGTCATAAAACTGATGGTGACTTAGACAACTTTTATTTCATTTAATGTATTGTTATGTTCTCTAATTCTATTGCTTTTACTTTATTTTAGAAACTGCTGTGAAGGCTGAGATTAGTGGGACCTCTCAGAATATCCAGGTCAAAGCAGTTAATTATTTAAACCAAAGACAGAGCTTTCTTTTGAGCCCTTTTAGGTTGGTGGTGAAAAATAACCTCTGGTTGAAGGCTGGGAAACCAGGAGATGAGGATCATGATTCAGCACTGTGGATGTTCTGCACAAGGACGACCTGTTCCTCTGTGCCTGCACAGCACATGGGGAGTGTGAGCATGGGGCAATATAAGAAAACACAAATAACAAACCCAGAGTATTCCTTGTTCAAGCAGCACAGCTCTAGCAGGAGAGGACTGGCAGATAAATTAGCCCACACTTCTTGTTCAGATTTAGGCCCTGTTTAGGCAGTGAGGGTTTCTGCCTCCTGATCTTGATTTCTATTCTGAGAAAAGCTGCTTTTCTGATACATATCCAGCTAGAAACTCTCCTTGATAGCCCATGGGATCATCAATGGAATCAAGCACCTGGTGGATGCTGCCAATACAGGGATGGAGCTGTAGTCGCCACCCTTGAGGCACAGATTTGCAAAGTTTCAGTGGTTGTTGCACTTGAGGACTCTGCTGTAGGTCAGGATGCTGCTGGCTGAGAGCTGTGTGTCCTCACAGCTCTCACCTGTTCACTGTTGCTCCTCTAATTTTGAGGAAGCACAGTGGCCAGGGAGAAAGGAGCACTGGGAGAGGGGGCTTTAGAGAGCAAGCCGTGGGGTTAAAGGCTGGGGGTCAGCCACTGCCATCAACAGTTTAAAGGCTTTGAGGAGGTGATGGAGCAAGGAGGCAGGCACAGGGCTGTTCCTGAAGGACTAGAGAGGGATGAGGATGAGGACATCTCAATAAATCAGGTCAAAAGAAAGGAGCCTCCATGAGAGAGGTGCAGAGGAAGCAGCGCCAACAGGGGTGGCTGCAGCGGGTGGTGGGCAAGGAGAGACAGACGGGCACAGGATCTCTTCAAAGTAAATCCAAGAGTTCAGACACTTTACATCTTTCACTGTGCTCTGAGAATATGACTGGATTTGACTCTTTGAAATGACTGGATAACAGTCCTCCAACTTTCTAAATGTTTTTTTCAATGTTGATGATATTTTAATGTCAAACCGAGTAACCAGTGAACAACATCAGGTTGCTCGAAGCCAAGCCCTTCAATGCTGTAAATGACAAAGCAAAGTGGAAGACAGAGAGAATGAGAGAGTGACTGTGACGACAGTTTGGAACGTCAGGATCATTATGTGATGGCTGGGTAAAACACAAAATATGTTTTCTATTAATTTAGTTAAAGCCATCTGTTTTTTTCACATATTCTCTCAAAATCTTTCGCTTTCTCTCAGTGCAAGAGCTGACCCCTGTTGACTAAGATATCTTTCACTAAATAGGTTTGTACCTAAAAAAGCCCATTCCTTTTCCTTCAGTGAGGAAAATAGCATGAATCATGTTTTTCCAAGGTTAAATGGGTTTTTTATTTCTACAGGCAGGAAGAGAGTGCTCCTCAGTAGTACTACAATTGAGTAAAATATCAAAGGATAATTTTTTTTTTTTACCCTATCAAAGGACACCTGTGATTAGAATTTAATCAAGCAAGGGGATGCAGGTCTAGTATCACCTGTCATGAAATAATGAAGATACTTCCTAGCCCAGAAAATGCTTCTCATTATCATTAGGGGCAACAGAAAAGTGGAAGTGATGCTAAGGGTTTGCTCTCAACTTCTGAGATCTGCATGTTGCTGTAGCAAAACCTAATCTCTTGAATTCCTAATAAAGCAAAGCTTTTTCCAGAAAAAAACCCCAGCATAATTAATGAAGAATGGTAGAACTGATGATAGAAGAACTGATGATAGAAGAATGATAGTTGGAACTTCTCAGATTTAAAGGCCATGCAAAGATCTTGCCTTAGATCCATATGATACGGATGATTTGGATGGCAGTGTCTGTGCTATAAACTGAAGGCAGGGCCAGACATCCCCGCTATTGACATCCTGCAAGCCCAGAGTGCCTGCACTCGTGACTGGGCTTGGATCATCCACGGGAGGTAACAGGAGAGCTGCAAAACTGAGACTTGCAAATGGATTACCACTCTTAGAAAAGGAAGTACAGGCAGCTGGGAAATAACTTTACTTACTTTGTAGACCTGAATTTTGAATCACCTGTCACTGGAATCACGGGGTAAAACAGGCCATCCTGATCTGGTTTTGATCTAAGATGTGATTTTAGACCAACAAACAGCACGTTGGTGCTAGTGGGAATAATCCCATGTTCACTGGCACTGCAGTGCTTCAGAACTGATGCCCTAAGAGACCCATATTACCAATATGCTGCCACCAACAACCAAAGCATGTGCACAGAGGAAAGGACTAAAATTCCCAGGAGGAGAACTAGCAGGGAAAGAAAATCTCATTTTCTGATTTCCATTTATAGCCCAAAATAGCCTGTCTGCTATACCTGTTCTTTGGAAACTCAGCCATTAAGAAGATTGGTGGTATTCCCTTCCTGGCAGTGCTGCAGCACACTCATGGGGTACTTTAGTTGCAAATTCTGCCTGGCAGAAACTCAGTGGAGTTAATCATATGTAACAAATTAAACAAACAAACAAACAAAGCAAGCTGGGAGGTGGGCTTAGGAGGACCTGCAGCAGCTGAATGTTTTCTTACCCTTTCTAGGCAAACTTTCCCAAAATGCAGGGAATGGGGAGGGTAAAGACAGAGGGCAGTGGTGGATTTTGTCTCCAGGATCAAAACACCTGTATATGTATCTGCAGTTCGTAGACTGGAGCAGGCTGAGAAATTTGTCTATATTCTATATGTCTGTATTCTATTTATGCCTATAGTCAGAATTAAAGCTCTCCTGCAGTGAAATTGTTGAAGTTAGCCCACCAACCTATCAGCTGTGCTCTGACAAGGAAGTGATGAGCTGCTGTGTGCCCCAGCTCCTGTCCCAAGGAGGCAGGTGCTGCAGAAAGGGCTCCTAAAGCAGCTGCAGTGGGGAGGATGTTCACAGCCGTGGGCACAGACATTTCAGGCTGTCTTGAACCAAACGTGGACTTGCAGCATGGAAAGAAGGGAATAAGTGGCAGGAAGGTGGTTTTGGCACAGCTCAGCTGGAAGCAGATATCCTCATCCTGTATCCTCGTGGGCTGGTGAAATGGCTCCTGAACACCACCTTCTGCAGCACGTCCTTCTGTTGCTGAGGAGGCTGCCTAGAACATTCTTGCAGAAATGCACCTTTGTCCCATTGTTGACTCTGGTGACATGTAAGTGTCTCAGTCCTGATACCCCTCTCTCTAAAACCACAGAAAGGGTAAAATTAATCTCTGCTCAATGCTTAGTGTTAGCTTATAACAAGCTAACTCAAGCTCAGTGTAACTAAGCCCAGAACTTACAATAGAATCATGGCAATTAGCATTTGTGGGAAGGAACACATCACTGCTTTAAATGAAAACTATTTTGCCATTAGCTCGAAGTAGCTTGTAAAAGCTTTCACTATGACTAAGATCTGCAGTAATGCTGGAGATCATTCAGCCAAAGATTGTGCTATAATGCCTATTTCTGGCTTTAGCATTTTAAGGTTTTTGGGAAGTAAAGCAGTAGGGATGAAGTGGACTCCCTCGCATCTGCTATGCCTTGGAGGAGAGCATGTGCCTGCTCAGGAATAAATTGGGAGTTACATATTCAATCAAGAATCCACGTGCAAGGAGCTAAGAGGAGCTGAATGCTAAACTCATCCACCACTCCACAGGCATAAACAGAGCATGCTACAGTCGCTTTGTTTGGAGAAGAAAACAACTCTGCTGGTATCCCAGAGCGTCACCAAGAGGGTGGCTGGCTTCATCCCAGGAGTGGGGAAGGAGAGGCAAAAGGTGCCCTCTGTTCAGAGATGTCCCAGATGTGCTTTGTGTTCTTCCAAGAGGGAAGTAAATCAGTGTTTGTATACTGAAAGATGGGCTGTGGAGGTGCAGCTTCCACAAGGCTCCACAACTCAAAGATGCACCAAGTTCAGACCCATTACGTGTCTGTCCTGGGAAGATGCAAAGAGGATTGTGATGGTAATATCCTTCCTTAGGCAGGCTTTGTTTTTTTTCTGGCAAGAGAGATCTTTTCTAATAAATAACTGCTCTTTCTTATGAGCTAGCTGTTGTCAGTGTCCAGAGGACATAAAATAGATCCTATCTGCCCAAAACAGCTCACAGAAATCAACTATCATTTTGTTTTCTTTACTGGGTAAAAGGAGGAAGAAGGCTTTTAAATTAGAAATTGAAGCCCTTCCAGAATTGCAATATAAGATACCAAATCAATCATTCTTCACACAGTTACTCCTACTCCATGAGCTCCTACTACCACAAAAATTGGTTGTTGCCAACTGAGCTGAGTGAATAATTTGCAGTTTCATATTTGTTAGAGGAATTTTTCTTTTTTCTCTTTTCATTATTTGTCCACAAGCAGATTGATTTGCTTGAATATCTTTTTTTCAAACACATGTGCAGTAACCATTCTGGAACTAACTCTTACTGTAGATGATTTGTGAGCAATTTGTTGCAAGAAATCTTCAAACATTTGTCCCAAGTCCATTTGTTGTCTATATGAACTTGCATCACGTGTCTATTTCTGTGAACAAAACATCAAAAGAGCCATTCTTGAGTATTCTCCCTGAGAACAATTGAAATTATGCACAATTTCACCATTTAAAAGTTACTTCATTCCTAGCAATAATGGCAGGGCTCTCCTGGTTATTGTGACAGTGGAATGAAAAACAAGGCTGTACGGGAACCCCAGCTGCATGGGAAGTGTGAAGAGACTGACCAGGGCTGTGCTGCACTCAGTGCAAAGCTCTTCTTTCTCCATTTTTTAGATGGAGGAAACTGCCCTTCTCAGACTGTAAATCACTGTCTTTTAAGAGAAAAGTTCAAAGGAATGACTGCACTTTTCAGTGGGATCTGGGTTGGGCACCTGTGGGGGGACAGATAGACAGTGCTAAAGGCAACCTTGCCCCGATACATTGCAGCTGTGTTAGCTACCAATGAGTGAGAACAGCCCTGCCCTCCCTGCTCTGGGTGGGATAAAGAGTGAGGGAGCTGGGAGAGAGGCAGTGGAGTCTGCTGGCCCTGCTGGGAGGAGGAAGGGACAGGAGTAGGTGGCCATGCCAGGGACAGGAAGGAGCGAGCTGGAACTGCAGAAGGAAGAGAGAAGGAGAGAAAGAGCCAGAGCTGTGTGGAGCTGCCCATGGGAGGCTACACAGAAAAGGTATGAGAGACGTTTAGATAACAAGGTGCTGATGCTTGAAGCCTTCTTTGGTGTCATTTGTACCTCCTCTGTCAGGTACTTTGTGTCCTTTTACAAAGAAAAGGAGGTAAAAGTCAAACCCTGAGTGCCATGGAGTTTTTAACGTTTATGTTAGAGCTAAAGAGCTCTAGAATTTCAAATCCAAGTCTTGCTTTGAAGGTGCTGTAAAATACAGGCTTGGCTCTGGCTGGTGGGCTGTGCTCGTGTCCTCAGCCAGCACCATCTGAGATGGACTGAAATGTTAACTCTTACTGCTCGTGGACAACCCCTCGGATAATGTAGTTTGTGACAGAAATAAGTTGTTGATGTTCAACAAGTGGGCTCAATCAGTCAGTTTTAGGCTTGCCCTCCAAGCAGGGTGCCAGATGCAGCCCTGCCTTGGGGAGGGAGGAGCCCCACCTGCCGTGCCAAGGTCAGCAGAACCCATACAAACCATGAGAGCCCTGGCTGTGGCATGGAGTGAAATCACTGCAAGACATTCAAATGAGATAATTATATCCTGGTAATTTGCATCTCATTTTGGTGATGTACACTGCCGATGCAGTGCTGGAAATCAATGCAGCACAGCTCCTGCCCTGTCATGTCTCATTGCTGGCCCTTCAGAGCAAGATGCTGTTAACTGTACTCAGAAAACAAGTCCCTCAAGACAGGAAAACTGGTATGAAGCTGAACAACAATAATTCACGCTTAGCAAAGCTCCCTACTTTTCCTTCCACCTGGAGCAGAACAGGGAACTCTTAGGCGGTTTTATTGTCTGCTGAAGTGAAATCTTACTCTTTGGCAACAGCAAATAAATCCATGTTTCTTCTGCTGGGTTGCTTAATTGGTGTGGTGCTGTATCCATGCTCTAGAGAGGCCTGTGCATTCCCCTCAGCAAGGGCAATAGTGCATGCATGCACCGCTACTAACGAGTTCAAAGGTGAATGATCATCGTAGGATTTAGGTGCCTGCTAAGGTGGGTCTTAATGGAATTCATGCTATTGAAGGCTTGTTTTTGTTGATTTTCCAGTGGAGTGGGGAAGGGAAACTCACCTCGTATGCACAAAGGCTTAAGTGCTTATTTTGTCCTGGTTCAGCAGAGGCACACCACCATACGAAATAATATGGCAAAATTAGGAAAACTGTGTGAACAAACAAACAAAAATAATTTCCAATAATAAATCACTTTTCCAATTCCATTTAGTGATCCTCCTAAGCAAATGTGGTTAAAACCTCTGGTATTGCATGCAGTAGAACTGCTATGGGTTTCCTGGCCCAGTATTCAAACTTGTGTGGGCTAAAACCAGGTGAAAATGTCATTTTACTGAGGTCACTAGCAAAACCATCAGTTGCAGCAAGGACAGGGCTCTACCCATGCAGACTGCCTGGGCTCTTGAAATAGTGTATTTTTTATGGTATCAGACACAGGTCACCTTGTGAGGCCAGTTCATAGCCTGTGCTAGCTCTCCTGTGAGCTGCACTGCAGTATTTTGGACTACAACCTGTAACTTTTAAAAGGTATTTTAATAGTATTCAATAAGATAAAATTAGCCTCTCTATAAACATTTCTCTTCTACAAAGTGAAGCTTCCCTTTAAATTATGACTCCACAATGGCTGTTTGGTCAGCCATTTATACTGACTTTTACAACCTGTGTTGGATCACTTGGGGTTTTATTTGTAATCTTTTTTACCAATTTCATTAATCTCATATTGATTTTTTTTTCCCGAAAGGTGTTCTTGATATTTCTGAGCATTTTTTTCTATTGAAATTCTTGATCTATTTCTTCCAAAAAGTACCCAGTGTCGATTGCAAAGGAAGATGTTGGTCTCTAGGGATTGCAGAATCAGGACGAGCAGAGACAAAATAGCCAACTATTATTTTCTGTTGCTTATAGAAACCTGAAGTACAGAATAAGACCCCACTGAAACTGAATGTTGCATAACTGCAGACAAAACCAGCAAATAACTTCAGATACAGAATGCCTGTTAGTTTGAATGGGTTTATGTTTATGTAATGTACATAATGACTTGAAATACAAGGGAGCTTTTCCTCTCCAGCACTGAGAACAGGGCAGCCCTCAGCACAGCTGCTGTAGCTGATGAGATCCTCTGAAGATGGAAACCTGGATCATAAGGAGGAGGGAAAAAGAGAAGGCAAGATACCATGTTTTCTTTCACTCGTTTTACTGCCTCCTCAGTCTATCCTGGAGCTTCAAGAAGTGTTTGAAGGTCCTCCTAGAACACAGGCAAAGTGAATGGAAATGATGTTTCTTCACTCCCAGGGTCTGCTTTTGTTCTCCCTGAAATCTGCAGTGAGATTCTTGCTGTCTTCAGTGGTACCAGGTACAGGTTGACCAGGCCTTGAAAGCCCCCAATGAAAAAGAGCAAAGAGTACTGAATGTGAGAGATACTCATTAATAACTATTTAGGAGAACATGGTTTCCTTGAAAGGCTAATTATCTTGAGAGCTACTCATTCAAAAAAAAAAAAAAAAAAAAAAGTCTGATCAATGGAAGAACAAATTAAAAATGAAGAATCTCTCATAAAACCAGACAGTGGAATACTGCATTCAAGAGGACAGTCACAAATTAAAAGAAATGTCAACATATCAAGTGGCAGGAACTTCAAAAGGTAATTTTTTCCCCTCATTTTCATATGCATTCTTCATGAGTAACATCAAGAAGTGTAACATGCTAATAGCTAATAACAGGATAAGATTCACTAATTTACTAACTGAATAACTTAATGTGTATCAAAGGAATAATTTTCTCATTTCATTCTTTTTTTAGATCTAACACTAAGCTGGGTTTTATCAAGCAGATAAAACTGCATAGATTACAAGTCATCACTAAAATAGTCATTTTAGAATTAAGATTGGTTTTTTATGTTGAATGTCTCCTTTAGGTTTAGGGTATCACATACTTTTTACCCTCCTCACAATTCAGATTTCAAAAAAGAAATCAGGAACATGTTTGTGGACATATCTTTGTGGGCATGTGATGTTCTGCTAAAAACAACGTTTTACAGAGACAGACCAGTCATGATCCTAAACTCTGAAAATGTTGAGGACTGCAGAGGGAAGAGGTTACCCAGGGGGGATACCAAACATTTGGCCAGGTAAAATCACAGCAGGCCTAATCCAGTGTTGGTTAAACCCTGCTCTGAGCAGAGGCAGGAGCTGACCTAAAGGCCCCATCCAAGCAGTATTTCTATGGTGTTACTCAGATTTAAGCCAGCGGTGTTATCAAAATCTTACCACAGATGATGTCAAACACAACTAACCCAGTAGATCCCACAGCAGAAATGAGGAAGGAATTCACAGCTCCCCAGCTGGCTGCTTTCCTCAGAGCAGCAGGGCCCAGCACTGCAGTGGCACCCGCTGCTATCACCTTCCTCCCCTCACGCCCCAGCCACAAACACGAGGGGCTCTGATGCCCCCTTAGTGGGGAAGCCAGGCTGTTGGAACTAATGGGTTTGTGGCAGATGGAGCAACATTTGCAATTGGGAAAAAAACAATCTCACGCTGCCAAAACATTAATAATTCTGCTTTCTTGGAAATATTCTGCCACTGTCACTGCTACATGTAAATTTGTCATGTAAATATGACTTTTTCAAGGAAAAAGGCGTGGTTCAGCAGGTTTTCTGAGGACAAGGACCTCTCTGCACCTGTTTTTTTCTCTCCTTCAAAACTGTTTGCTTCCAGTCACAGATTTTCAGAGCTTCAGCACTGTGGGGGTGATGCTGCTGGTGACTTCAGTGAGAGACAGGAGCCAGCAGGGCTGGTTTGGGCAGGCTGGCCCATGGTCCCCACTCAGCTGAACCAGGCAGCCAGGACACAGTGAAATCCAGCAGGGAATGGCTTCTTTTGGTTTCTTTGCATATTTTTGCACACTAGATATCTTTCTGTGAATGCCTGTGTTCCTTACACTGTGAGAAAAACAAGAATTTCCTGATCTTCCTTTATACCACACAGTTTTTTTCATAGCCTTATAATGTTTTTTATTAATTTCCTTTTAAAAATAGATACTCGTAATCCTTTAAAATTCTGCATCTATACAACATCAAAGCATTTCAGTGAATTTTTCAGTCCATCTATATTCCAGCTTCCTGGTGCTGGAGTCAGACATGGTGGTAGTACTGGAGGCAGTAAAGATGTCCAACCTCTCTGCAGTTCTCCTTGCTGTAACTATTGATTTCTGGGGAAACTGAGCCTCAAACACCAAAAAACCTTTCTGTGATGCCCAACTGTTTAGCAGAAGGCAATGGGACCAGTGGGCTTTTAGTTCAAAAAGACAGCCATTATCCCTTCACTGAGGAGGAGCTGAGACTATTTTTAAAGTCACACTTTTCTAAACATCATGACAAAAAGCTGAATAATTCTATTTTCATTTAGGAGGAGAGTACAAGAAAAAGAAATAGTCTGATAGATTTTAGATTAGAGCTTCTTCCCTGAGAACAGGGGCTGTTGCAGTGTGGTCCATGCCAGAGATAATCCTCTTTTTCCCAGTACTGTCAGCTGGGCCAATATATTTTCAAGAACTGCTGCACTAAACGGAGAGTTCTCCAACATGATGTACCTGCAAATTTACATTACTCTCTCTCTGTCGATGCTAGGATTAAGAAGTCATGAAGGTAACCTGCATCATAGTGATATTATAACAATTGCTCTGAAATGGAAAAGTACCACACATCTGTTTGTATTCTCCATCTTGAGACATACCTTTAGGAAGTCAGTTTCTGATGACATGTTTGGGCAAACGATGCCTTATCTGCATGCTTTTTCCATGCATCATCCTGATCCAGGAACCTGAATGCCATAAGCAGAAAGCTATGTTAATTGTACAGGTTTGGAAGTCAGTGTAGCCCAAAACGTGTTCCTCAAGACCATCAGCCTCACAAAGCCTGCTTGAGAAGCTGGAGATGTTCTGTATCTGTTAGAGGAACCATGGGAAGTGTTTGCAACAAGAATCTCCAACAAAGAGCATCTTGGCCTTACGGCTATGACATATTTCCGCTTCCTAAACTAAAACCCACTAGGTAGATGAACTGGTACTGTAAACACAAGTGCAAGTAAAAGAGTTCTGCTGTTGCTGGACTCCTCCTCCTCCTCCTCAATTTAGGCAGTCAGCAAAATTACTTTCTCAGTATTGAGTTACAGTGAAGAATTGTTAATTGTGGTGTAACTCAGAGCAAAGACAAAGTCAAGTCTGACTTGCTTCAGCTTGTGACACTTCAAGTAAAGCCTCTAAATTTGTTTGGATCATAAAAGTGAAAGTATAGAGAAAATATGTGCTACAAATATAGAAGTTTCTTACTAAAGCAGTTTTTATGGAAATGCTCACAGCTGAGTTAGAGTTATTTGCTTCTAATTTGGGTTTCATTCTCCATACTGTATGTTAACAAACTTACACCACTTAATGCCAGTGCCTTACACATTTTTCTTTAATTAAATTTCTCCAAAGAATCACATTACACGAGCATTTGCCAATACAAAAAGCACACTAAGAGATCCTGGGTAAAATCCAGGCACCCCTACAGTAACCAGTAAAATTCCCATTGAAGACATGATTCTACTGTACAGGTCTTTGCTATATATGGGTAATAAAAATTACCTTGTTACTTATGAATTAAGTTATTCAGTACACTATTCTAAGAATCTTAGCTCTGAATGAGCTCCACAGTAGCACTTACCACTTCCCTTACTAGAAAAAAACAATGTTACTTCAGAGTCCAATAATGTCTGTTTTCAGGTATGTTTGTAATTGCTGGACTATGCAGCAAATGCCAGTTTAGACAAGCTTCCTGTCTGTGGACAGAGGTAGGTACTCAGTCTAATAATCTGCAGTTTTACTTCAGATTTTGAGCACAGGACTGCCTGCACTGAGCTCTGGGTGAAACCTGAACCATTAAAATTTAGGGATTCTCTTAACTGTTCACTAATAAGTTATAGGTGATTAGTACATGGAAGTGGAAGATTTAGAACAATCTTTATGATCATTAATAGAAGACCAGGTGTAACAATTTACCCATATTTCATTCTGAGCAATTTTTTTTCTGTGTGAGATGCTGAATTGGGTATTTACTCTGACACAGATTTTTAGCTAATTTTTTCTTCCATAATTCAGCCCCATTGCTGTGGGATTTGATGTTTGGGAAAAAAAAAAATCAATCAAGGCTGCACTGGTCAGCAGGGGCAGGAGCAGCAGGGTTTGAGCTGGTGCCTGCTGCTGCCATGGCCCTTGGGACATCACCATCCTGCAGCTGCAGAAAGGACAGAGGGCTGGGGGCTGCTTCAGTGCAAAGTTACTTCCCTAACTGGTGTTTTCTTGCAGCTCTAGGATGTTACCTAGTTACCAGCAAATCACAGCCTGGTAACCACTCAGGATTCTGGGGTTTATTTACAACAAGGTAAGTGATCCTGAACACGTCAGGCTGGGGACACTTAGGCTGTCCAATTGTACAACAGGATGGGACTGACACAAAATCTATTTACAGCATTCAGATTAAAACTGCGGTATGAAATTAAATACCATTAGTACTGACAACACTAATTCTGTTTAAAATCTGTTGAAGTGGTTTAAAATGAAACTTCAGGTTCCCTCCACCTGCAACCCAGCCCTGAAGCTGTTGAAGCCTGTGCTGTCCATCCTGTGCCAGATTTTCCCATTTGGTTGGAAGATTGCTATTAATAGACTGTAACTGGATTAAAAAAAAAAAGGAAAAACTGAGATTACCCAATTCTGCAAACAACCCTGTTTGCTTGCTTCAGTTTTGAGAAAGATTGTCCAAAATTTAGGGGCTTAATCCTCCCCTTTTGTGGCTCTGGACCATCCATCCCTCCTGCCTCCCCCAGTGCTGGCTAAGAGGGGTTGCTAAGCGACATGTTCTTCTCTTCTGTACTTTAGCAGAGAGGAACGGATCAAAGACACCCACAGTCCTGAATTATTTTATAAATGAATTTAAAGAGACACTCTCCTGTGCTGTATTATGTGGGGGGAGATCAAAAGTTGCTGGGTATAGTGAGAATAACTGGAGAATGAAACTGACGTTTTCTGGAAAATAAGAATGCTCTCGTAAATGAGAGCTGCTTAGTACTAGCCTTTTTTCTTGGGTTTTTTTCTTTTTCAGAACTACATTACAGATTTTTTTATGCTAATTAATGTTTCTAGTTTCATAGCAGTCAAGAGATTGAGTGCAGGTCAGGCTGCACATGTGTACACAACTTTCAGAAGTCAGGGTTTCTGTCATCAAGTGACAGGCTTGCAGGGTTTAACTCTTTTCATCTCTCACAAAAGAGATTACCTATTATCCAAAAATATTTAATTCTTTAATTTTTAAATGTTTTCCTGACTGATGTTAGGCAAGAAAGCCACAGGATAAAGTTCAATTGATGTATCTTTAAAAGAATAAATGAAGATAAGGAAGCAACCTGTGTAGATCAGGCAGAAAATCTACGACACCAACATCCCAGACCTTGCTGAAAAGCATGAAAAACAAACTAACCTGTAATTAAAAAAGCTGGGAATACACAAGTTTAAATGTTACCTCTTATAGGACCTTCACTTTCCTGGCATCAGCTCAGCTCGGCTGCTCTGTGCAAGCTGTGGGGTTTGTAGGAGCAGGCTGGCAGCTGAGGCAGGTGTCTGCTGAAACAGAAAAGGGGGGAATTATTTGCCCTCATATCTACTCACTTCAAATCCCATCAACGATGCAAAAGGAAAAACAAACACCACTTGGTAACAAAGTGCAAGAATTTTTCATGTCTTTTCATTTCCAAAGCTGAGAGACACACAAAAAACACTTAAAAGTCTTCCTCAGGCAAGACAGACCATTTATGTAGGAAGTAAAACTCTTAGGTCAGCTGGCTGCAAAAAATTGCATGTAAAATTTTTCCCATGTGCAAATCTCATTGCTCTGTCCCAGCCACCTGAGCTGCACAAGCAAATGTCTCCTTTAAGGCTGTTTCAGGGGCTTGCTGAGGCAGAGGAGCCCCTGCAGCTCCAGGCACAACATCCCTGCAGGAAGGTGTGCACAGAGCTCCCCACTCTCTTCACCGTGTGCCTGGTCACAGAGCGGAGCAAGCTTCTCACTCTTGTCCTAGGCCAGTAATCTCACATCAAACTGAGGGTAGATTAGTGAAACTAATACACTCTAGGACTATAAAGGGATTAACCTCGCATAAATCTTCACCAAAAAACCCCCAGTGTTAGGATTTATTTACATGCATTTTATTTTCCAGTGAGAAAACAAGCCTCCCTTTTTTTTTCCCCGCATCATTAAAAGTCTCTTCAAAATTCTGACTGCTTAGATTTGGCACGTAAAATCCACTGTACTACAGCTAACCTACATTCTCGTAAAAGCACGTATTTTAGAACAGGGCTCAGCCAGTTTCCCCATTTGTAGATATCAATTACACAGGCAAGATATGTGCTTTACTCTCACTGACAGAGTGTTTTATGTATAAACATCTTGACCAGCATTACGCTGTCAGTGGATAGCAGATTTGGTGTGTTTTGGCTGAATTTCTGAAGGAGAAAACTGTGACTTGCACTCTAAATATTTTTTCTGGAGAATGGATTCCTCCACACACTATGAGCATCTTGTACAGAATACAAGTAAACATTTGGGAAGGAATTTCATGCTTATGGCAGGTATTGATTTGCCAGCCTTGGAAACTGAACTCCCTTGGACTGACTGCACAGCAGAACTCTGGCTGTGTGAGCTCTGCAGGCCGGCCACGTTCCCACCACACCACTGCTCCTGCTGCAACAGGAGAGATCAGAGGACCCTAGAGGTGAAGGGATCTCAAAGATCATCCATGCCATGGCCCAGGCTGCTCCCAGCCCCAATATCCAACCTGGCCTTGGGCACTGCCAGGGATCCAGGGGCAGCCACAGCTGCTCTGGGCACCCTGTGCCAGAGCCTCACCACCCTCACAGCCAAGAATTTCTCTTTAGTATTTAAGCTAAACCTGTCCTCTGTCAGTCGGAAGCCATTCTCCCTGGTCCTATCACTCCAGGTCCTTGTAATAGCCTCTTTCTGTTTTCCTTGTAAGCTCCCTTCAGGTACTGGAAGGCTGCAAATGGGTCACCCTGAAGCTTCTCTTCTCCAGGCTGAACAACCCCAGTGCTCTCAGCCTTTCCTCGTAACAGAGGTGCTCCATCCTTCTGATCATCTGGACTTGCTCCAGCAGGTTGATGTCCTTCCTGGCTGTGCAGGCAGCTTATTAGGATCTGCATTTCTGGTGAGTTTATTCAAGCATCCTGACCATGCTGTGTTCAGGGATGCAGTTCAATTGAGCTAGTATTTTATCTTACAGGTAAAATGTCCTGAAGTGGTGTTGTAAGTATTTTAGTTAATTTTTATTAATATTGGTAGAATTTTGTTTAATGGATGTAAGTAATTTTGATTTGCTGCTTCTCTTTCCTTACTTCCAGAATGCTGCAAGGACGTGTGCTGCAGCTGGGCTGCTGGATCCCAGATGCGAGCAGCCAGGGCTGGGTTTGGGCCTGGGAACTGGAGATGATGCTTTTGACACGTGGGAGGGCAGTGAAGGCCTTTGAGAACATTCATAACGTTACTTGATGCCTCTACAGTGCTGTGCCTGCGCCTGCTTAAAGCTCAAAGTAGACCGTGAGTAATTAGTGATCTGGATGTCTCTGAAACGATCATCATCAGCAGCATTTAAATCATCATTAAAATACAATTAGCAGCCCTTTGAACAGAATGCTGTCGCTCAGAGCAGTCTAATTGGTGGCTCGTGGGCCAGTTCTGGACAACAGGAGGATTGTCTGCCTCCCCAAGTGCACCAGCTCAAGGAGCACCCTGTCCCAGGAGTGGCGGCCGTGCCTCTGGGGTGGACATGGGAGAGCCATTATGTGACAGGAAAGGCAGCAGCACAAAGTAGCCCTTGTGTCCCGGCCACTACTTTGAAAAGTCTGGATTTATGGACCTCATTTCATCCTCTCTGCTGATTCAAGCAGGCGCAGCCCAGGAACTTTTTACTTTGCAATTCAAATCAATTTAATTTTTTTTTTTATACTTCCATTTTAGACTCTGCAGCAAGAGCTGTAGGGATGAAATAAGGGTAGGCCATGGTAAGACAAATAACTGAGTGATCCACATCTACGGTGCTGGCAGACCGTGCTGCCGTGTGTTTGGGCAAGATGAGGAATGCAGTTGCTGTAGCAGGCTGAAGGTGAAGATCTGGCTTGGATGATGTTCCCAAACCTGGCAGCCCTAGCCCACGTTTAGGTAGCTAAATCTGTTAGTTCCATGCCTGAGATACTTGTGTTAATTGCATTAATGCCAACAAAAATTACATGTTTTTAAAGTGTTGGAAGTGTAAATAGCTGCTGTTCTGAAATGGCCACAGTAGATGTATTTCAGCTCAGACGGGCTCTCAGGATACCACTGGAAAGTGCATCTTATCTGTTGTAATATCAAGCTGTAGCATTCTATTAGTATCTTTTGGTAATATTACTGATGCTCCTGCAAAAACTGCAGTAGAATAGGCTTTAAATACTGGCTTTTTGTATGACTGCCACAACTGCCACAGGAACAGCACACTACTGTTCAGCTTTTTGAAGAAGCAGTACTATTGCTCCCCACCAGCTCCCACTGCCTGCTCTATAATGCCCTTATTATTTATGCTTTTTGTCTTGAAAATTCAAGTTTAGAACTTAAATTTTTCATGCTTTTGTTTCTTAAAACTAATCAAAGGCAGCGAATGGCCCTGATGTAATCTGTGTAGTGTGTGCTGTGGCTGAGCATCCACTGCTGTGAAAGCACTGCTTGTTCTCTGAAAGGAGGAATTCTTTCAGCCAGCATCATTGCCCCCTCCTCCTCCAGCCTGCTTCTCCCAGGCACTCGGAGCACTCGCTGTCAGTCATTTTCTTGACCTAAAAGTTTGCTGGAGCAACACCATCATTTACCCCACGCATGCCCAGGGCCAAACTCCTCAAGGGTTGGCCTCTATGGACAATCAGAAATTTTGAGTTTGAGCATAGCAGTGGCCCTAGTAAAGTATGCTACCTTTTGAATCACCTTTTCTTTGGACTGGTGGTCCCTAGAGAGCTGATGCTGATGGAGACCCTGAGAAGTGTTTTGAATAACTCAGTGATGTGCCTTCTACATGCACATCTTTGTCCTAAGAGCAAAATGCTCCATCTGGAGTATCATAGATATTTGAAAAAAATTATTGTATGCTTAAGCAAGATGGTGTTTGTTGATATTTTGTGGAGATACCTGAGCACAGAAAACCTACTTTTAAAAATGTGTGTGATGGTGTACAGTTTAATTGCAGCAACTTAAGAGACAAGAAAGGGAGGTCGCACGTGGTAGCAAATACGATGATACAAAATCAGAGCAAGAAGGCAACTAGTGACAAATTTTATCCCCAATACTTTTTTAAACCTCAATAATTTTTCTTCAATTTCTTTTATTTTTGCAACTTTTTTTGACTAAGTGACAGGCATGCCTAGAACTGAGAGTGCTGAAGTAGCAGAGCAGAAAAGCATCTGCCCTACAGGTGAGCCCACAGCCACTTGCAGACCTGGCAGTGACGTGGAGGCCAGGAGCTCTTCTGCAGCAGCAAGAATGGGGAAGTTCTGGGGCAGCAGCTCCACATCAAGACACAGCAGGCTGAGAAAGGAGGAGCAATATTAAGGGAATAATAATTAGGGGTAAGTGTTTCCCATGGATAACACAGGCAGATGTACCTTTCAGTGACTAGTCTGTTCCACAGCCTGTGTCCATGTTCCTCTTGCTGTGGGGCTGACTTTCCTTAGCAGAGGAACCAAGACTAAACTGATAACATTCATCTCTGTTCTTGCTCTGACATGGCTATTCCTTAGCTCTTCCTAATGACTGTTCAGTTCCTTCCTTTGAGGGAGCCACTCCTAATTCTCCTCTGTTCAGGTTGGATAATGAGTCACTGACTTTAATACCAACCGTTATTAACCCTTCCTTCACGCAACCAGCATCTGGGAACTGTGGGACACACTGTGTCTCGGTGCTGAGGAAGATTGATGAATCCTGCAGGCTTTCTGCTGCTGGATAATGAAAAAACACCTTGTTTGCCTCGTGTCTTTGATTAATTGCTCTTTAAGTCTAGCTTAATCCACCTGCTTTCCAAAGTAATTTTGTTTTCCATAAATTTAACTTATTTTCCATTGTCTTCTTGTCTGGCCAAACTTTTAGTTTGCATTAAGTAAGTTCTGGAAGCACCTTGTTTCCCCTTATGCTTTTCCTCTCTCTTTTCTTCTCTTTGGGATGGGAGGGTTGTGTTTGTGGCTGGGCATGAGCTGGCAGTGCTCAGTTTTGCTGTGCCTCCCTGACTCCAAGATGCTGACAGCCAGACTCCTGGTGGCATGTGCTCTGGACTAGTTTCCTTCCCACACAGAAAAAACAGAAAAAAAACCACAAGCAAATTTATCATCTTTTATTTATAGATGACTTGCCATTCCTAAGACTTTTGGACCTAAAGACCCAGCAAGACAATGACAAGAAGTGAATTCTTCTTGACTCAAGTTATTGCTCACAAGGTTACTTAGAGAATGGCTTGTTTGTGATCAAGCTCTGCACTGTTGGAGCACTGGCTATTTCAGACACGCAGGGCTGTCTGAAAGTCTGCTTTTTAGGCACCTCATGTATGGCAGTACTTGTTAATTTTGACCAGATTTTGGTGATTTTGAGGATATTTGAAATTCTGAAGTTCTCCCTGATCCATTCCTTCTATTAGCATTTCTATTGGCTGCTACCATGTTTTGTGTGTTCCTCAAAGTGTTCCAAATAGTTTTATTATTTTGATGTTACTACAGCATATCTATTCTTATAGGGTAATCTAAGAATTCTAAGGGAAAAGTAGTTGGAAAGAGATCAGACTATTTATTTAGGAAACCACACTCTCAGATTACTGCAAAAACAGATTTCCAAGAAGAAACATGCACTTGTCTTTGATTACTTCCATAGCTTTTTCAGTATTCTTTATTCCACCATCCTGATGCTGCACCACCCATGGCACTCACTGCCTGGGAGTGAACCAGCCCACTCCTGCTGCAAGAGCTATTCCCTGCTGGGAATATTTACCGTGGGTGCCAATCCAGCCTGACTGAAATCTCATTAACAATATGCTTTTCCTCATTAATTAAATATTAACATGAACATACAGCATCAGCAGCTTGACACTTCCTGTAGTTTTCCAACACCTGAACAGCAAAGAATTGCTCATGTGCTGTGGTATTATTGCAAATATAAACTTGCAGGCAACCTCTGAAGCTTGAGCACCTCAGCCTTTTAAAAAATAATTCAAACTTGTAAAATCAGACAGATAATTTCTTCCAGTAGTTGATACTAATGCTCATTTACCAGCTATGGCAACAGTTTGGCTGCCCTGGAGATGGCAGGTCTCAAGATGCAAGCAGTTGCCACTTTAAGCATATCTAAGGTGAAAAGGCTGCCAAAATCATTGAGGGAGCTGATTGTGTATCCCTGTTCTGCACTGGTGTGGCCTCACCTCAAGTCTTTTGTGCAGCTTCAGGTGCCACAATACAAGAAAGCTCTAAAGCTATTAGAAAGTGTCCAAAGGAGGGCACTGAAGATGGGGAAGGCTCTGCAGGGGCCGCACAAGGAGGGGCTGAGGGCACTGGGTGTGCCCAGCTGGGGAAGGCTCTGCAGGGGCTGCACAAGGAGGGCCTGAGGGCACTGAAGATGGGGAAGGCTCTGCAGGGGCTGCACAAGGAGGGGCTGAGGGCTCTGGGTTTGCTCAGTGCAGAAGGGAAGGCTGAGGGCAGAGCTCCCCGGGGGCTGCAGCTCCTCCCGAGGGGCAGCTCCCAGCTCTGCTCTGGGGCAGGGGCAGCACCCAGGGAACGGCTGGAGCTGGGCCAGGGCAGGCTTAGGGGGCCAGCAGGGAAAGAGTCCTCCCCCAGAGGGTGCTGGGCACTGAACAGACTCCCCAGGGTTTGGTCATGGCCCCGGGGCTGCCAGAGCTCCAGGAGCATTTGGACAGCGCTGCCAGGGATGCCCAGGGTGGGATTGTTGGGTGTCCTGTGCAGGGCCGATGGTCCTTGGGGGCCGTTCCAACTCGGGATACCCCACTGTTGGATGGTTCTATGATGTGTTTTTACAATCAGCTGAATTATACCCAAAGGAGTTTCCTGGAAAACCAGGGTGCTGGGAACTGCTGTCTCAATGCTGGGGTTTTTTAACCTTTAATCCTTACTCTATGCAAATCCTCCTTGTTAGTTTACCTGGGGATTAAGGGATTTACATTATGGGTAGACTTAAATTTACTTTCCAATGCCTATCTTGCCATGGGAACTTTGCATTCAACTGCAGCTCCTGGAAAGTTCCTGCACTTCTGCACCTGTAGAACCACAGCAAGTGTGGCCTCTTTACTGCACCTCCCTTTAGATAACCTGTCACTCGTAATTTCATAGTAATTTACTTATTCTGAAGAGAATCACTAACCAGAATTTAAGGAGAAAAAGGGGAAGCATTGTTTTTTAACTAATGCAAGTCTCAATTTCTTTATCCTACCTTTGTGAATCCTTGGCAAGGACACCTGAATTGGAATTGATAACTTAGGAGAGAGTTGATGTCCACTAATAGGAATTAAATTGATTCCAAATACTGAATCCATGCTTCAGGAGGGGTTGCTGAAGAGCCACAGCTCCCCCTGTGCTGGCAGTGGTGCCAGATTCGGGAGCAGGGCCCAGCCCCAAGACTGCTCCTCTCTTTCCCTGCAGCTGCAGCAGGCTGGAGGCTCTGCAGGTTTGTGTGCAGCTCATGCCCTGTGCCCCACACCCCACATTAAATGTGTGTGTTCTGCAGGGCCTCAAAAGTCCCTGTGCACCAGGAAGGGAAGGGTTAACTGTGGGCTGAGGAGGGCTGGATGGGGGAAGCCAAGAAAACTGTTCCCAGTCCAGAAAACTGTCCAGCAGCTTGTGCTAAGGAAACACATTTGCTTTTTCTCTCACCTTCTAATGGATGCTGGTATTAAGGTGACTGCATTGCAAACCCTGTCCAGATAATTTGGGCAGGGATCATGCTAACTCTAACAAACAGTGCTTGGGGCCCAGAGTGATGCAAAACATTCATAAAGAGATTTCTTTGGCTAAGTTCCTGCAATTTGGAGAGCATAGAACACAAGCATTTGGGTTGCAATCTAAGAAGCATGAATTTACCATAGAGATTGTATTTCCTAAATGTTGGAATACTCTTGCTGGAAAGGGCAGCCTCAAGTCGGCCTGCTTTAGGATTTTAAGTTTAGACAATACCAGCTTTGAAAATCTGTAGATGTGTGTCATAAAATACAGGAATTGTGGTTGTGGTTGTGGCTGAGCACAAAGCAGAATGATGGGCAGCTCAGCCGGTGCAAATTTATGGCTGGAACAATTTACATTGAGGATAAACAGTCTAATGGATGGCTGGGAGGATTAAAGGATGCTCAATCCATCAGATGAAAGGTGTCACTCTGGCTGGTGGATGGTGCCATTATCTCACCGGGAAATGAACACTCTTTCAGGGCGGTGGTTGCAGTGTCTGTTGCCCTAATTCTGTCACTGATACCCCGGCCCAGCCCGGCTCGGGGCAGAGCTTCCCTGGGCTCGGGTGGGTCAGAGATTTCTGTTCTCTCCTGCGGGGTGAGGCCCTGGGCAGCAGCTGCTGCAGGCACTTCCCCTGAAATCAGCAGCGCAGCCCCGGCACGCTGAGGCTCTGCAGCCCCGTGCTCCTCCTGCTGCTCTCTCCACCCCCTTTCTGCTGAGAGAACCTTTTCCTTTTTCCTAGACAAGAAAAAAATCGTGGACTGAACTTTTTGGGGGTTTTTTACAGTTTGAAGAAAACACACTTTTAATATTGAATTTTAAACTTTTTAACATTTGAATATAAATCGAAAGTTTGACTCTTTGCTCTGAGGAGTGTGTTTTTCATAAACACTCCCCCTTGGTCTGTGTCTCCTATAGGAAGGCACAGCAACCCTGGCAGGGTGCAGGATTATCCCTGTGCAATAAACGAGACAATAAACCCAGTTTGAGAGGGGAAAGGGCCACGTTACAGCATCTACGGACAAAGGAGGGAGCATTAACTTAGATTAGAAAAATGCCCTGAGTTAATTAGCTGAAGAGATAATATTTAGAATGGCCTTCTCACGTGAAATGTGGAACGTGGACAATAATGTGCAAAGAGAGAACAAGGAGGCAAAGATTTTGCTTTTGAGAAGTGGAGGAGTAGGGAGAGACAGGGCGAGTGGGGCAGGCTGGAGCTCTTTCATGAGAAGCTGTAGAAACAAGGAGAAACTTGAAATTTTATAATGGAAAGTCTCCAGCAGTCACCACTAAAATAAATTATGGACATGAGAGCAGCACGTGAGATGTTTCGTGGAAGTGGCATGCTCAAGTACAGAGGGCTCCCTTCTGAATATTTTTTCTCTTCTTTTTTTAGAGGTTTATTTATTATACTGCAGCTGATTTTGCTTCAGTATTTTAAAACTTAAACAAGGATAATTCTGTAGTGGTAATTTTGTCTTTCTTAGGTGTCATGCTGTTGACCAGCTTAAATATCAAATGGAGCACTGGGGACAAAAGCTTGTTTTGGACATACAGGTGCAGAAATTCACAGAGAGATCCATTTATTCCAGGAGGCTGTTTATGCACGATGACGAATCTAAGCTGGGTTTTCCAGCCGTATGCATGCACTGCGGATATTGAAGTTTTCAGTGTGTGAATATTCTAATCAAGGGCATGAAGGACTGAGTGATAGCTCCTCTCGGCGGGAGGAGTGCCGCTCCCTTTGATGTCCCTTTGGTGTTTGGAGTGGCGAGGACGCTGCTCAGTGCTCAGAATTTGCTCCAGCCTGGCAGGAGCAGGGTGTCCCTGTGGGCAGCATTTCCCTGTGTGCTCCGTGCTTCCAGCCCCCTCCCCACCCCAAAGGGGTGTGAATCCAGCGGGTTCTGGCGCACCGTGGGCTCCTCACCCTGTCCTGGGCACAGGACACATCGTGATGTCCCAGCTGCTCGTGCTGTGCCTGGCAGAGGTGTGACAAGGGCTGCTCAGCGCCGGTGCTCGTCCTGTGCCCGCTGGAGCCCCTCCCCTGCTGCTCATCTGCCGTGCCTTCAGAGGCAGGCTGCTCCCTGCACAAACTGCAATCACTCCACACGGTCACTCCTTTGGAATCTGCACATTTTTATTTCCAGAGGAGATGCAATTTAATCATTAAGGGAATTTCTTTAGCGCCGGTGCAGCATACCTTCATAGGAGGAAGTTGACCCCAATTTTGTACACGGGTGTTTATGGAGTCAAAGGTGGACTCTTAAACAGACTTAGAAGCTGGGCCAGAGCATAATGCCCAATCTGGCACACACAGGAGAAATTATCCACGATTAAAGACTTTCTGATTAATATGGCTTATGTGCCAAAACTGCACATGCAGCGTATGATCTCAATTAGAGTGAAACCTAATTCTTCAAGGCTAAGCTCCAGATCCATTCTGTAATTTCTTCTTTGTTTAACTTGGACATTTTCTGACAACGGGATCTGAAAGAAACGTGGGGGGAGGGCGCAGGACCCCCCTACCTTTATGAATTGCAGTGCTGCAGAAAATACCTCTCATGGTGCTGGTCTGAATACCTTGACTATTTAATTTTTAGAAGGGTTGTTGTGCATTCCTCTAAGGCACTGCCATTTAGTGCTGCTAATGGAGCTGTAACAGTTTTTGGGAAAGAATGAATACTCGTGTGCAGGTTTTCTGCTGAAAAAGTAACTCCTGCCAAAGAAAACTGCTTGAAGGTGGAAAGGAATAAGTATATAATCACGCCACTGTCATTACCTCTGATATTAAGAAAGTAGGAAATGTCAAAGGCCTGTAAGAAAAATAAGTTCAGGTTTAATGAGTCTGCTGGAGAGGAATTATCAACATTAATCATTTAGCTAGTGGACTAACATAGCTGGCATCAATAGAATAACTTTTTCCATCCTGCTTTAATACACAGCAGTTGCTCTAGCTTGTTTCTGGGAGTTGTTTTTTTTTTACTGCTAATCCCAAAACATCCTGGAAACACAACCTCCAATCCACCAACGTCTCTGCATTTCAAGAGCTCTTCCAAAGCAATGTGAGTGCTGCTCAGAGGGAATTCAGGGCTCCCTTGGGTGGGAATGGGGGGGTCCCAGGCCAGGGGGAATGGCTGTGGCGGGGTTGGGGGCTCCCAGAGGAGCAGGCGCTGCCCTGGCTGCTGTGAATGCCTGTGCCTGCAGGGAGGAGCAGGGCCACACTCACAGCTGCTGCTCTAGCCCAGGGGGAAGCTGCCTTGGGCTTTTCTGTCCAAGTGAATTGCTAAACCTTGGCCTGGGGATCTTGAGGAAAGGGATTTTTGCAAGGAAAAGAGACAGGGACAGCCTTGGGAAGGCTCTCTGGAACAGAGACTGGGCAGAGCCAGAGAATAAAGCAGGGATTTAGTGAAAGGCCTTTAAGGATGCACTTTGGGCAGGAGAAGAGCCTGGCCAGGGCTGCACCCAAGGTGGACCCAAAATGGTGATAGAATGGTCCCAAAATGGTCACAAAATGGACCCCAAATGGTCACAAAATGGACATAAAATGGTCACAAAATGGACACAAAATGGACACAAAATGGTCGCAAAATGGACACAAAATGGTCACAAAATGGACACAAAATGGACACAAAATGGACACAAAATGGACACAGAATGGACACAAAATGGACACAAAATGGACAGCTGGTCCCCAGGCCTCACCCTTGGATCAGTTTGGGGTTGAATTGTCCAGTCCCAGCTCCAGGCTGTCAGGTCCCATCCTTCTTGTTCCTCCCTGCAGCCACCCTTGGTTGTGCTTTGGGCTGAAAGTTGTCCTTGGTGTGCAGCAGAAGGATTTGTGTTGTGTCCCTGCTGTGTGCAGAGCTGAGTGACCCTGCCTGTGAGCTCAGAGCTGCTCCCTGGGCAGCAGAGCCTGGAACACAGCAAAGATAAAACTGAAGGCATCAATATAATGCCAAATGCCAACCCAGACTTTGCTTTTCTGGGTCTCCTCAGTAAGTTTGTTTCTCTCAACCCCTCAAACCAAGCTCTGGGGCTGGGTTGGAGTCAGGAGCATGGCTCTCCTGGGGTGGGAAATTGGCCTTGGAGGGAAGTTCTGCAAATCTTATAATGCATGAAACAACAGATTTAGAACTGCTTTGTATGGGTATGCCATTTAAAAAAATACTTATATTTTTTATGGATTCTTCTGCATTAGAACAGGAGAAAGTGGTGTTTGTAAACCTTAGCAAGGCAAATTCTGAAGAGGTGATAACTGCAAAGTCTGGAAGAGGTTGTAGCTTCAGTTTGGGGGGACTGTATCCTTTTTTAAAGAGGTATTAGTTGATTTATAAAGAAGTCATGCGTGTTACAACATTTTATAGCTTCCATATTCCTGGGTTTTATTTAAATAAGAAAAAAGCAGAAAGCTGTGCCTGCAGACATGTGGGCAAGCCTTCAAAAAGCAAACTCAGAAAATTTCCTAAGTCCATATATTTTTTGAGGTGCAAGGGAACCACTGCAGCCGGGTGAAACCAAAATCCAACTTTCGTTTTGCCAATGTATTTTTGCACTGAATGTGATGAAGGTGAGGGTGGGTGCCACCCTGCAGCCCCTCCTGACAGCAGGCACAGCAGCCTCTGCCCCTGCTCAGCAAGTGCGGCCCCAGGACGGTGTTCCCTCATTCTGGAATAAAGGAAGGGAAGGAAAAACTGTAAAAACTGTAAAAACTGTAAAACCTGTAAAACTGCCCATCCTGCTGGTGCTCCCGGGGCAGGCAGGTGCCAGGTGAAGCTCGGGGCTGCTCCCCAGGGCCAGGAGGAGCGGGCTGCCCCTCTGCAGTGCTCACCCCTTCCCGGGGCTGCAGGGTGGCACTGCCAGCAGGGTCAGCATTTACAGGCAGGATTTGCCTTCCCCTGCGGGCTGGGGATCACAATCACCCCGGGCCTTCTGCCTGCCTGCCTGTGGCAGGTATTCTCTGTCAAATGGAATCCATATGCTGGGGTGACCCTTCATGAAACCCCTTCTCTAATTGCTGCATTAAGCTCGCTATTTCCTTGTCATTGTTTACCCTTTTAAATCTATAATATATTCCAAATTAAGTACGTTTGAATGACAGCATTCAGATCTAATTATGGATTTTATCATTGATTAGGCCAGACAATCCAAACTTAAGCTCTGCTGGAATGGTTTAATGAGTAAAATGAAGGCAATGATGAGGTTCTTATTCTAATAAAGTAAAGCTCCATAAAAATATTCCATTTAGTAAATTAGAGCTTCTGGCTCTGTAATTTTGCAAAATAGTAGCAGTGTTTTCTAGACCATGTCCAGGTAATAATTTTCTTGCTAGGTATTAATTTTCTTAAAATGCTTGATTTATTATGTAATTTAGTTTCTAATGTCCTTTTATTCTTTGACTCCAGTTGTTCAGCACGCTCAAAATAAAAATGAATACAGTTGGCATTGCTGTGTCCTTATAGCAGTGCTTGTGTTTGTTTGGAAGCGTGCTCAGTTTCATGCAGTTAGCACAGCCAGGGAAGGAAGGAGGGCAGAAGGGGCTGGGGGAGTGCAAGCAGAGCAAACCCCTGAGAACCTGCAGCACTGACAGCTCTGGAGATCTCTGCATGGCAGGAGAGTGACTGGGCAAGGCACAGCCTGGGGCAGGGAGAGGAAACAAAGGCCAGGTGAGGGATGGAAATGTTGGACAAGACTCAGTGACAAGCTCAACCAGGAGAAATTACCGAGGCAAACCAGGAGAAGTGTGTGGCACAATGGCTTCCATAAAGGGTTCATAGTGCCACAGCAAAACCATTAATAGTGTCTTGGTGGCACAGGAAAGCCTTGTGTGGCTCAGGGACTACACTGGGCAGCTCAAGAGGACAGAAATGTTCCTATTACCCTGCAGGCTTCCTAGCAGAGGGACTTCCCGGAGAGTTTGAACCTCCCCTTTGTCCAAGGAAAGAGGGGCTAGGACGGAAGGTGGGGTCAAAGCCACTGCCAGGACCCTGGGCAACACCTTCCCAGTGTCTGTGCTGGTGCAGACGGGGGGTGAGTGATTGGAGACCGTTCCAGAGCAGCTGCAGGTTCTGAGGAAGCCCAGTGCAGTACGGGGCATTTTATGAGCCCGATGTTGCCATCCTCTCACTCACTGTAGAGCTCTGCACAGCAATTACAGCACAGTTTAATTTACAAATCATTACTGCGTTTAGCCATTACCAGTACAAAGTAGTTACTTTCTCTGTGCAATTGAAGCCTAATTTTCATGCCATCTGAAACTCCCAGGCATCAGGTAACACTTTATTTTATAAGGAAAAAATAACCATTTATTTAAATTGTAAAATCTGTGTATTTACGGAGTGGCTGGTCTCGCTCTTCAGGTTTCACAGCAATTACATTGGAAGCTGTTTCTGAGAATCTGGGCTCTTATTTCTGTAAAAATAAGTTATCAGCAATTGCTTCCTACGCTTGCATAATTGCTTGAAGAATTGTGCTCCACGAAATGAAGGCAATTACCTTTTAACGCTGCCTCATAATTGCGATAGTTTGTTAATCCACGAAGAGCAGAGGGGCTGTAAAAGCTGTGGAAGGCAGGAACTGAGGCGATAACCTGAACAATTCCTTGTGCCGGCGGTGAGAAGGTGTTTGCCCCTCGGGAGACGGGCGATCCCCGGTTGAGGTGCGCTTGGGCTGGAGGGAGCTGCAGCGGTGCTGGCGCGGTCAGGCAGGGGCAGGAGGGGATGTGCAGGGGCAGGAGGGGATGTGCAGGGGCAGGAGGGGATGTGCAGGGGCAGGGGGTGTGTGCAGGGGCAGGAGGGGATGTCAGAGGCTGCTCACGGTCAGGTCCTGCCCCGGGGCAGTGGAACTCTCCCCTGTTTGTCCAAGCCCACGGGGAGGGTGGGTCCAGGCTCCCCTTCCAGCCTGGATCCCCTTTCACTGTGGGGGCTCCTCGCAGAACTGCGGTGTTTTTGCTGGATATGTTGGCACCTCCTTTTCACTCCTTCCTGAGATTCCCTGGGGGAAAAGCAGCAGGAGTTCTGCAGAGCTGAGCTGTAAATGCCTGTCCCAAATCCACACCCTCAGAGCAGCTCTGGGAGCTGGAAGGGACAGCAGGAGCTAAAGGCAGTGACAGCGATTCCCTCCTGTGACCAGTAGGCTTCAAATAGAATTGCCAAATGATTTTTTTTTCTCTTAAAAATGGTTTCCTATTTTATGTAAGGCCTATTTTGTGTAATACTCTCTGCAGGCTTCATGTCACAAACATTTTATTGCATAAAGGACTTGCATTCTTCACGGCACAGCCTAGTCTGTAGGTGCTTAATTAAATTATTAAAACACCAGTCAAAGCTCCCTTTTATTGAAACCTGGATACTGAGATAGGGGTGAGCTTCCTGAAATGGAAGGTTTCAGGATACCCAGTATTTTTCTCTGGCAGGAATAGCTTCAGTCTTTGGAGGGGAGCACAGTTCTCCTGCAGCAAGGGCTATGAACACCTTTATTTCTTCATGAAATATCTACCTTCGTGATTTTTTTTTTTTGTTCCTAGAACGTACTCTGAGTGCAGTCTGTGTGCAGCCTTGGGCTTCAGAGACTAACAAAATTTAAATCAGTTTTATACAAATAGTTTTGGTCAGAGAAGCTCAGTCTTGCTGAATAAAGTCCACAGATTGTAAAAGGTGTTTAATTACAGTATGTCATTAATTAGCCTCAATATTCCTGTCAAAAATACTCCCTTTCTAAGTACCTCACACTCTGGTTTTTGTAATCAGCAGAAAGACTTAACTGACTGGAGCTGGTTCTGGCTTTTCACGGCTCTTTCCCTGGCCCTGCTGGATGCTCTGCCACTGACATCCACTTCCTGAACTTCTTCTGTGCTTTCTACTTTTCCACAGCTACTAACTCTTAAATGTTGCCTGAAAGCTGCTTTCAGCCTTTATCTTTTATTTTCCCATGATACCATGTTCTTAATTTTTATTTGGTTCATTTTACCATTCTTCTCGTGCGTTTTATTTCACGTCTGTGATTCTTTTGTTTTCCGATTCCACATGCTTTTATGCAGTGGCAAAGACACAGGTTTGGAGGGCACGTCTGATGAAAAAGGCACTGAGAGCAATTAAGTATCCATGGTTTTGGACTTCATAAAGCAATAAGAAATACAGCAAGAAATGTATCTGCTATTTAAAATATCGATTTGTTAAATGGAGGATCCACCAATTAATTTTATGAAGCATTCTAGCAATCTCTATTTTCAGTTAACTCTTTTTGATGAAGATAAAGTTGATAGGAGAGGCCCAATCTGCAGTTCTGAAAGTTCCTGTTGGCTGTGTCTGGAGCTCTCTGCCTGCTCTGGTTTAACCCTTTCTGTCCTGTTGGGTCTCCTCTGGGGCCAGGACTCTTCCAGACAGGTGCACGTCTGGCAGGTAAAGCCAGGGGAAGAGCAGAGGTGAGCATTCTAAGGGAGCATCTGGTCAGAGTATTTCCTAATTGCACACAAAACTTCCTGATGGAGGTACAGAGGAGTCTCTGCCTCCTGCAGCCTGGATTTGGGGTTGGTGCTCACGGCAGAAGGTTTTCACTCATTCTCGGGGCTGTCCTTGGTCCCACAGTGACTTCCTGGGTTGGAATCACACTCTGCCGACCTCAGAGGATGCCTTGGAGGGACTCAGAGGAGCCGGGGGGCTCTGTAGTGTTCAGTGAGCCCCTGCTCGGGGCTCTGGCTCCCTCCGGCAGCAGATGAGACCCAGATGGTGGGAGCCAGTCCTGCAGGCTGTCACCTCACCCCGGCTGTCACCTCACCCCGGCTGTCACCTCACCCCGGCTGCCCTGGTCCCAGGGACACTTCCACCTCCTGCACCTCCAGGTCTGCTCCAGCCACGCACCCCGAGGCTTCTGATCGTGCCCCAGGTTTGGGCTGGAGCTGCGGGGGCAGAAGGATGAGCCGGGCGGGCTCTGCTCCACAGATGCTTTGTAGAGTTCCTGTCCCAGGGGGCTGTAGGACTCCTCTCCCTGCTGTAAAAGCAATACAACCCCTGGAAATGGCCATCTAGCGGAGGTGTGCTCTCTGACTACTTAAACTCCGCCTACCCTCTTTACAAATCCTTGATATTCTCTGGATTGTCTTGCATGGTTCAGATTCTTGGGTAGGGACAGAATATGTGTAGGCTGCCTGCTTAAAAAGCAAAAAAGAAAAGAATTTGCTACTATTTTGTGTCTTAATTTTGCCTGTTGTGAACACCTGACTTTTGGGAAAATCATCCATCTTTTGCAACAATTGGCTGAACCCCCAGCCATGTATCAGAGACCAGGCTGCTCCGTGGAGCATGGAAATCAGAGATCCTGATGGAAATCAGAGAAAATCCCCTGGCAGAGCGCTGAAAAAAAGGGACCTGAAATTACTCAAGACCCAGGGGACATCCTGCTGAGGGCCAGAGGAGTGCAAACCATCTCCAGGGGCTGCCTTGCCTGTAGGAGCACAAAACTGGCTTCAGCCATGCCCAGGTCACACTAAAAAGAGAAGTTCATGCATTTTCAGCAGCAGTCAGCATGGAAAAACGCCTGGGAAAAAGGTGTGGCCACGTCTGTTCAGAAATTCTTCAGCTTTTTAAAACATTGTTGAAGTAAATTGTGACACTTCCACCTACTCGAAAGAAAAGGCTCAAAGATGCTGCAAAGGGCTGAGCCAGCACCTGTCCCAAAAGGATGGCAATGCTTCAACCCAAATTCAGTTTCATTCACCTTACCTTTCTGCAGCTCTTTACAAGCACAGCCTTTCCAGGAACTGCGGCTAACAAATTTTAAATGCTTAAGTACAATGTTTTAAAAGATGTCCTAAAGCCCACCAAAGACTGGGCTTTGTGTTTGGAGTGTGGAGAAGGACAAGCAGAGGTGTTACAGGTGCAGCCAAGCCTGGCCTGTGACCTGCACTCAGTAACTGCACACTAATGAGCCAGAACATGACACAAATAATGTGCACAGGTGCAGGCTGAGAGTAATAACAGATATTGGAGAATTAAGATATTTTTAATGGCTGTCTGTGGAAGTTGTGGGAAAAAGGACATAAGAAAAGACACCTTCTGGAAATGGTGGGACATTTTTCTGACACACAGAAACTAAAATTAGAGATTTTTAACATTTTCCTTAAAATGTAAAACATCAATCTCTGTAAGAGTTAAATGACAAATATACAAGTGAGTGGGTATTTCAGTTTTTTAGGCACAGCTTTAGCCTCTGAAAACCTCAAGCTTCGTGTACAATATTTGTACTTTTCTGGCCTTCCACACCGCAGACGTGGTCTGACTTTCTTGTAATTTCCCTTACAGTCACACATGACACGAGAATCGTGACCAATTTGCTGCAAAGTGAAGCTGAAGGGCTTGATTTTTTTTTTATTCTGAGCTTGAATGTTATGTCTAATTTTTCTTTCATTTCCTTGGTAAATATAACTTCAGCTTTTAGGGTGGATTTTGTTTTGGTTTTGATTGACTGGTCTGGGAGGCCACTGCCATGGCACCTGTATTTACACACCGTCCACACTCACAGAATGAGCTCCAGAGCTGCCCCAGCCAGATTTATATGTCTGAAGGGTTCTGAATTTCCTGGTTTGGGGCTGTGAAAGGACAGAGAGGGCAGTGATGAATAAACACAGGAGCTGGCGAGGCAGCGGAGCCGGGCACAGCTCAGGCAGGGGATGCTCTCAGCACAGGATCCCTTTCACACCCAGCTCACCGTGTGAACCTCTGGCGAGCTGTGAGCAGGCAGCCAGACAGCAAAGGCTGCAAATGTTGGTGGGGTGCTCTGGGATGGGCCAGGGGGCAGGATTATTCCCTGGACACTGGATCCAGCAGGATCCTTCGGGGCTCAGCGTGGGGCCAGAAGCCAGCAGCTTCAGGGAAGCCTGCGGCTGGTGCTTCTTGCTGGGGCAAATTCCAGAACAGATTTTCAGCGCAAATGCTGCCAGTTTCAGCCCACCCCTCCCTCCTTGGGTGCTGGGAGCTCTGTGGTTGTATCCCAGGATGTCTCCCAATTGTTGTGTCCAGGTGGTTTCACCCAACAAGCAGATCTTTTTTTCCCAGGTAAGAAAAGCATTTAAATTTACATTTACAGTATCCAAAGCACTGAACTCAAGACTATGAATACTTTTTTTTCTTGTTACTTCAGGATTTTCAGCACCAACAGCTCTCCACCTGTGTCCATGCCTGCAGACCTACACTCCAGAGCCACTGAAACCCAGCTGGAGGTTCTGTCTGGGACCAAAGCTGGCTGTGTTTGGAAAGGAAACTCAGAGAGGGAGTACCAGTGGTCAGTGCCTTCCACACAGCCTGGAACTTCATGCTCGTGCATATATGGGAACTGACAAACCCCAAATCCTGTTTTGGTATCTGCAGAAAATATTCACCGCAAGAGGAAATGAAAATTATTTAGATTAAAGTCAAAACAACAATTTAACATCCCTTTGTGTACACAAACACTCTTCTGAAAGTCACAAATCATAGATGCTAGACGTTGGGAGTCATTTTAAATGCTACTTACCTAAAGCCAGGAGATGAGAAACATGTGGCAGACCTTTTTTGCAAAAGTTCAGGGCGGGAGGGGAGCAAGAGGATGTTTGCATCTGCAGGAGGAGGGCCTAAAAATACTCTGAAAGCCGACAGTTCACTTAAATCATTAATCCTACCCTGAAGACATTTCCACATTTTAATGGACTGCAATTAAACCCAATATTTCTTAATACGAGTGTCAGGTGTTTTCAGCAGTGATGCAAATGACTGCTCAGTGCTATAATTCTGAGGGGGAAGGCATTTAGACCGGGCTCATTTGAACAGCCAACTATAAACAAGAGCACATAATTCCATCTGCTTTTTGGCAATTTGTTGTTCCTTTTAGGTTCTCTTTCCCCGTTTGTCTTGTGGACACAGTTTGCAGGAAACGTCAGGTGGCGTGATGGATAGCATGAGATTGGATGTACTGACTTCATGCTTTCATAAAGCAAGACAGCTGTTGGGAGAAACTTTCCTTCAGGAGCTGGAAAGGTTTAAATTTTCCATCTCTTTGACTATTTGGCCTGATGAAGGATTGGGTTTTACCAGACAAGTAAATAAAAAGATGGCTAAGATGTACCAGAAGGTCATTCAAATGATCTTTAAATAGCAATTACTGGAGGAGGGCGGAGGGAAAGCCCTCAACAATTCTGAGTCTGCTTAAGTGAGCCCTAAAAAATTATGCTGGTGTTCTCTCGATTCTTTTAACCACTCTGTAAAACAGACAATTTCTGGTAAAGTGGTTTTACACTGGGAGTTTGTTGCAGGTGATGGAAGGGATTCCACTGAACTCCCACACTCCTTTGTGTGGCTGGGAAACGTTCATTCTCTTCCAGAGTCACAATGGTTTGCAGTTCAATTCCTTGCTCAAAGTAGATGTGCTGGTTAAATATAAATTCATTTGGGCGCTGGATAAATTCTTTGTATCCATCAAGTACACTTTCTTTCCAATGCAGAAAAGGGAAAGGAAGTGTGGTGTTCATTCTTACTGTTATATCTCCCTCTGAAGCTTATTATTTTATTTAGAAGAACATGTCAGATGCTATGAGCATAATTTTGAAGAAGATCACTATGGGATGCTCTTTCTTTTCCTTTCCCCACGCAGTCTGTTTGTGGGCACTGGGTGTTATTTGATAGTTCAAAAGATCAATAACAGCGATCCTGGCTATGCCGATTTTGAAAAGCTATGGTCTTGCTGGAAATGGGCCAGAGCCAAAACTCAGGAACTGAAAACGCCTGGAAATGAAATTTTGGTGGAGGCTGCATTTCAGTGGTGGTTTGAGTCAGGCTCCAAACTGCTCTTTGGTCTCGTTTTTGTTGTGTTCAGAGCCATCAGTGCAAAAGGCGGCAGCGCAGGAGCTGGGAGCAGCCTGGGCTGGCTCTCACTGGCTGCGGTGGAGCTCTGCAGAAAAGGGCACCACAAAGGAGCAGGAACAGCAGCAGTCCCACCGTGCTTTCCTCCCAGCAGGAGCGAGGGGCGGTGTGGCTGCCAGGGACCCCGGGCAGCAGCAGCTCCCTGCGGGGAGAGCAGAGCGTGCCCAAAGCCCCGGGCTCGGTGGAGCCGCAACCTGCGCGCTCCGCGGGTGATCCTGGCGCGGATCCCCTCCTTCTACACCACAAACGGAGCAGAGCGCTGCATCAGCCCCGGGGTTAGGGGCAGAGATGGAAGCGGAGAGCACGAAGCCCTCTGTGCCACCCAGGCTCTCAGAGCTGCTCCGCACCCTCGGCCCCGCTCATCCCTCAAGTTCAGACTCAAGACAAAATGCTCCGAGAAGGGCAAAATGTGTTTATAGAAGTGGTCATGATTGAAAGAAAATTTGATATCGCAGCAAATCCCGAAAAAGACCTCAAAGAAACTTTAGAAAGACTTGAGGAGCAGCTTGAGGCAGCAGCAGTTTCCTTGGGCGGCGAGGGGGACCGGCTGCCGTGCGGGATGTTTGGCAACGCTCTTGGGTAAGGGGATACCAGGGAACTCCGTGGGTCACTTCATTCAGATCCTGTAAACATTTCCACAATCAGTAATCATCTGCACTCCTTCCCAGCTCGCTGTGGATCTCTGTAACAGCCCAATCACTTACACAAATACACAGTTCCAACCCCACTAATTAGGATTCTGCAGAGCTGGAAAAAAGCCAGTCTGTGTTCTACATGTACAATCAGTTTATTGTAAAACATTTAAAGAGCCAACTATTTATTTATGCCTTAATGAGAATTTCTTTTCTCTAAACCATCTTTTAGTACTGTTGCCTTAAATGTTGGGATGTGATGCCCCTGGAGAACTTCCATTCTCTTTGCTGCCTCAACAGATTTTTTTTAAAGTGTAAAGAGCTAAACACACTTTACATTTGAAATGAAAGTCCTCACAACTTGCAAAACATCCAGAAAACAATTACACACACTTAGAACTGTTGTCTGCTGCCTAATGATCACTTGTTGTATTTCATACACTTCATCTGAGAAATCTGGGAAAATCCAGATTATCCAATATAATTAGGCACACTCTGCTGACAGAGGCAGACTCTACAAACCCCATATTCCTGCAGGGTTTGCAGCAGAGAGCCATGGGGCAGCAGTGACACATTCTACCCTGTGTGAGAATGAACAGCCTGGGTAGGGACTTACCCAGGACCGTGTTATTTCCTTACAAACTCCTCCCTTTTCACTGGAGCTAATGGGAAGATAAGCAATATCTTCCATTCTTTTCCCTCTGAGCATCCATTATTTTTCAGCTGTGGCTTGAGGTGGTCCTTGAGCAAAAATGATCTGCAAGAAAATGAATTGAGATAACCCATTCCTTTGTCATGTGATTAAAGAAGAATTTGAAACCTCAATAGCATAAAAACTTTCACTTTTTTTCCCTTTCTTTTCCCAAATAAGTCCGTACCACAAAAGTAATCTTATTTAATTTTAGTCCTGCTCTCCTGCTTCCTTCTCTGAAGAGTTGTCCACTCCATTTTTAGCTGTAACATTGCTAGTTGCAAGAACAGAGAAGATGGCAAGAACACGGTTTAGGATTTTAAGATGGGTGACTGATACTTTAAGCAGAACTTTTCCTACAACCCTGCAGCTCTGGGGGCTCGGCTTCTGTCCCAGAAACATCTGGGGATTGGATTCTGCAGCTCCTCTCAGGCCCATGCAGAGGTGTAAGGCAGCACAGCTACGTCACTGCCATTTTCCATCTTTTCACACTGCTGTGCAGCTTTTATTGCAGCCTTAAATCAGCATAAACCGATCGCTGCCCCCATAAGTAACCCTGACATATAACTGAATGTATGAATTGAGACACAGAACATAAAGAGCAGGTGATAAAATATTACGCCCACTCTGAGAACATTAAAATGCTGATGTTTGGAACAGCTGGCTTAGCCCTTTTTTCTCAGCTGGAATAAATAGTAATATTAAAGGATTAGCATAACCAACAACAAGTGTTGAAGGACTTGATTTCATTCCAGGCAATAAGAATATTTAGGAACCAGCATTTTGAGCCTTAATCAACAGAAGACTTTACTTCATCCAAATACACTTTTAATAATGTTGTCTAAATGTGGATATATTTATTATGTTTAGATCAAATTGATTTTTAAATTGGAAACCTTTGGAGTATGGGTTCTTGAGGCAGGGCTTAGGATTTGGTTTTTATTAAATGTTTTTGTGTGCCGTTATTTAAAGGGTGCACCCTGGTGTTTTTAAGAAGGACCTTCCATTGGTTTGCCACTACTAAATTAGAACAGAAGTGGAGGAAAAGTACTTATCTGTCAGAAAACATCAAGTTCAGATAAGGAGCAAAAGTGGATCCAGTCTTCTGTATACAGGTTTGAGATCTCAAACCAGATCTCAAAGCAGTAAAACTTAAAAAACAGGTGAAGAACATGAGAAAGGCTTGTGGTGGGGTCATTCCTAAAATGAGAGTGAGGGACACCATGGGGCAGCTGGAAGGTCAGGAAATTGGAGCCTGACTATCAAAGAGATGACATTTGCTGCCACACTCACAAGAGCAGAGTGCAGAATCTGCCCATCCCACTGCTGAAACCCTGGAAACTCAGAATTTAAGGTTTTAGTACGTAGTAATATAAATAAAGCAAAACCCCCTGCAGCTTTGCTTGGAGTTAAGGCACTGAAAAGAGCTGCTGGACTCAGAAAAGGAGGGAATTGTTTAAAACCTTCACCAATGCCTTGGCTGCAGCAACAACAGAAGGTCTGGAAAGGTGAGGTGTGCTTCCAGACAGTCCCAGATGTCAGGGGAGACTGATGGGACAATGCCAAGCATTTACAAACTGGAGTTGGAAAGCCACAGTGAATAGTAACAATTCACTGAAGTTTAGAGCTCCATGGTTATCAGAGGCATGCAAAGTGGGGTGAAATGCCAGTTCTCCAGAATGCAAGTATTTTTCTTTTTCATGCTTTTATTGAGAATTTCTGAAAAAAGGAAAAAAATCCAAATTTGTGGGACATCCCTTTGCTAAGAAAAAAAAAAATTAATTAATTTTCCTTTCAAAAAATGACTGATTTAAGACTAAATTATCATTTTGTTTTCAACATTTAAAAGTTCCTAGGGGGGTAAAAATGTGTCATTGGGGAGAATGTAAAATGCCTAATTAAAAAGGGGTAATGTTCATCTGATGAAAGGTGACCCTGTGAAGTTTACAGAGTGACACCATCACCACACTCATAATGACCTGAGAGAGAATTTGCAGTTTCATGCAGAGGCTGTTTTACCACAGGTGTCATGTCCCACATGTCTCACCAACCTCCCACCAGAAGGACACGGATGTTAAAATAACTTGGAGAAGTTAAAAGATCTTCCTTGTTCAAAAAAGAAAACACGGACTGTCCACGAATGCTGTGTTGGAATTCCACGGCATCCCTTCCCGAGGTGAGCATTTACCTCTCCTGCAAGCTGCCCAGGAGGGCACAGGCTGTGGGGCTGTTGGGACACACGCCCTGCTTCCACCAAGGGTAATGCCTTCATTGTTTGTGCATCAGGGTATAAAGACTTCTTGTTCCCATAATGGATCCAGCTGGCGGGGCGGGGGGCAGGGAGGTCCCCACAATGAAAAGGCATTTGATTGCTGCTGGGATCCTTGTCAGTAAAACACTCAAAGATGGTTAATTGGACATTAATGTGTCAGGTTTTCAACAAAATAACAAGAAATTTGCCAAAAATAAAGCCCGAAGGAAACACGCCTCCAAATTTTACAACAAAGCTTTGTTTAAAATAGAAGTTAAAGCGGCAGAGATTTATGACATGTTGACATAACTGATGGTAAAGGAGTTGGCTGAAGCTAAGGGTGTGAAGGTCCAAATGAGAACATCTGCATTAAGAAGCTAATTCTCTTAAACACACTGATCAAAATATTAATGCTACACGTAAACACAAGTGCTTTATCTGACAGTGATTTACATTTGGAACGACCTAATCCAGCTATGCACTGCATCTTTATTCATTACCAGCAGCCTTTACTTAACACTTCATGCCCGCTTGCACAGGTGGACAATCTACTCAGAGTGACTATTGTGTTTATGTTATTTTTTCATAAGCAGGGTTTGAAATTTGTCAAACTGCATCATTGTTTAGCTATGTGCCAGTCAAAGGGAAATTGCCAGATGGAGCGGCTTTCCCCTAACCTTGCTCCAGGCAATGAAATTACACATAGGCCACAGTCTTATGTCAAGTCTTTAAAAAAAAAACTAAGAAAAAACAGAAAAAAAAAAAAAAAAGAAAAAAAAAGAAGAAGAAGGAAAGAAAAAAAAAAAAAAAAAAAAAAAAAAAAAAAAAAAAAGAGCCAGGCCATGAATAGGCATGACTATGTGCATTCACAAAACCTGGCTTTCTTATGCCACTAATTTTATATGAAGGCTCATGCCAATAGTAAATAAAACTCCGTGTCCGTCATGTCACTCATTAACTAGGTGCTCATAATTTATGTATTTAAGGCTTGCTTGTCCGCCAAGCAATCAAACAGTAAACCATGTTTTATAGGTGTTAGTGTTTATAGAAACTGTAAATAAATGTCAAACAAAAAAAAATCAGGTTTCAGAAAAATGATCAGGGTTAAGTCATTTATCATTGTTCCAACTGGAAAAATCTGAGGACCTGTCAGTGCCAAAGCAAATGTTTCTCTGGCTTTTTCTAACATGCAGCTTAAACTACCAGATTGTAGAATTCTATTAGCAGGATTTGATTAAATGGAAAGTTTGCAGATCACGTGTTCTAGCTGAAGCTCCCGCTCACAGAACGGGGCAGGCCGGCTCTCCTTCGCCACGGTGGCCAGGCACTGTTAGGCTTGGTTGCCCTTTCCCCTTTGCTCCTCACACCCAGGCCTGGCTGAGCTGCTCTGGGCAGCAGCGAGGCGGCTCTGGAGCCGTTCCTTGGCAGTGAAGGGGGGCAGAGGGAGCCCCTCTCCCGAGGTGGGCACGGGCAGTGCCTGCTGGGGGGCTGCTCCCTCCAAACAGGGGACACAGGCACCTCCAGGCACCTCCTCCTTGCTCCATCCAGGTCCATTCCCCCCCAGAACCACCCTCGGGGCCCAGGTGAGAGTGTTGTGGCTGCTTGGAGCTGAACCTCCCAAGCTGCACATTTCACACGCTGCTCACCTGCATGGGGGCTCAGAGACTGGGAACGAGGAGGGTTGGGAACAGGGAGGTTTGAAAATGAGGAGATTTGGATACTGAGAGGCTCCTGCTGCTGTGCACAGATGCTGCAGGTGCTAGCTGCCACGTGCAGAGCTGAGCACAGGATCTGTTCTGTGGGTGCACATCAGTGCTAAATACAAACGCCTTCGGTGGTTCTGGTGGCTCTGAAAAAGGGTGTGTAATCCTAATGCTTTCTCAGTCGGTTTGCCCCAGAATTTGCATTTAGAGGGAGCTCCTAGATGGGTTAGAAGTTCATGGACAACCACCTCATGACTTGGAGAAATCAGTAAGGTGGTGTAGCCTACAGGAAAAGAAGAAGTGAACAAAGAGCAGGTGAAGATAGTGGCGTACCTGTTACTGTTTCAAAAATCTGATTTAAAAATTAGTCCATGCTTGTGACCATGAACAGGAGAGAGGTGCTTTGGGAGGGACTGTCAAACTCCCTGCATGTGGCAGTGCCTCGAGTGTCCCCAGAAGCTCCTGCTGGTACAGTCCAATCTGCCTGGGCTGAGGTGCTCACAGGGAAAATAAACCAAAATCAGCCAGAGGATCCAGGGCCTCTAGAGCCTTGCTGAAGAGCTCCTGCTGTCTGTGGAGTGCTGTGCTCTGGAGGTCTCTGGAGGTGTCAGAGGGAGCTGACCCTGACCTGCTCTGCCCAGACCAGCAGCTGAGCCCAGGGCAGGAACGTGGGGCTGCTCCTGCCCCCCCAAACCGAGCTCCCACAGCTTCCTTCTGCTGAGTGACTTGGCAGCACATGGCAGCAGCCCCAGCTGTGCTGCACAGCTTGGGTTCCTTAAGCAGCCAGAGGAAGATCACCCAGCTCTGCCTTGCCCTGGCCCAGACCCTCCCAGGCTGGGAATTGTCCTGGCTGCACTGGTGCTGCTGGGGCAGAGGAAACCTGAGGGTGCTGAGGAGCTCTGCCACGTGGTGAGGGCTAAGGATTGTGCTACAAAGCGGTGGCTGGGAAAAGTTTAAATAATCTGTGCTTGAAGTCAAAATGGATGTGCTTCTGTAGTCACTCCATCCTTTACTTGAGCTCCAATTTGTCTATACTTTTATGCTATTAATAAATAACAGCTGTACTTCGTTATTTTCCTTGTTTTCTCCCTTCATACTGAAATTGGTTCATTTTGAGTCTGAACTATGAAATTGCTTTTTAATCATCATTTCCATTTTTATTGGTTTTCCACACACTTTGAGCAACATTTGCTAAGGAGACTTGCCTGGGCAGGTCTGGCAGAGGCCCCTGGGGTGCACCTACGGGTCCTGTTCCAACAGCCATGGTGAAGGGTGCCTGACAGAGCAGCTTCAGCATTTCCTCCACGCTGTTGTGCCCACCATAGATTACTTTAGTCCTGAGCTATTTGAAAACTCATCCAAATTAAACAAACAGGCTCTCAACGTTTTGAGTATGGTCATGTGCGGTATCCAATTTCAGGGTATTTCTAGGGAGTTTTAACTGAGTTATTTCTGTCTGCTTCACCAAATTCTGAGGCCTTGGTTGAGGGCTCCACTGCAAACTGTGCTGTGCACCTGTATCAGGGACAAGGCCTCAGAGTTCCACTGAATTCTTACTCAGCAAAACTCCCACCAGCTCTGCTGGGGCTTGTGGCTCCTGAAAGTCCAGGGAAAGTTTTCCTGACTTCTCAAGCTGCCCGTGCCCACCAGTGATTGTTCACTCTGCATACAAGGGACATTTGGAACCCTCTTCTGTGCTTCAGTTTGATCTGCTGGTTTATGGATGGCATTTTAAAATACATAAAATACATCTATTCCACATTTTCTTGCTTTCTAGGGTAGTCTCTGATTCTACAGGCTTAAAAAAAAATACAGGCAATAAATACCTTCAAATAGTTACAGACATAATTCATGCCTTGTAATGCATGTTTTAAAAATTAGGCCTTTTTCTGGCTCATTACCCAGCTTGTAGACTTGATTTTTTTTTTTAATTAATGTAAGAACACCTTTTTTATGGCATGTTCATGTTTACCCAAAAGTCACATCATTTTTCAAATTATACAAGGTGTCAGTGCTGAGGGTAACGATCGTTATTGCTCACATTCCAAAGCCAGCAGCACTTCTCATTTTTTTTTCCTAAATCTGTCTAGAAAAGGAGAACTAAAGATGCTTTTCCCTGGTAGGGTTTGTGTACTGGACACAAAAGCCATGAAGAATCCATCAGGTCTGCTGTGACTGGAGGTGCTGGTGAGGGTTCAGCTCCAGCAGCAGCAGCAGCAATGCTGATGGACACACCTGGACAGGTGTGTGTGTGAGGTGCCTGACCCAAAACTGGGCCCCCTCAGTGCTCTGCCAGCAGAAACACAACAGGACTGCCAGAAAAAAAAAAAAAAAAAAAAAGTCAGCACCTGGCAGCAAGACATTTGAAAAACTGACTTCAATTTTTTCCTGAAATCATCTGATTTTATTAACTCTGATAATTTCCAGGGTGTGAGGCCTTTTGGATTGCAGAGCCTGTTAAGTGTTATCATTTCAAACACCAAACAGCTCCCATAAATTTATAATTTTGGTTCAGTTTATACGGCACCTGCTGTTACTATCAGGTCTGGAGGTGTGAGAGCCCCTCCTCACACTGTTTTTCTGGGATGCCCAGTTCCCAAAACCAGCAAGGCTGTCACTCAGCACGGGAGGGCAGGGAGCTGAGTGCTGCTTTGGCAGTCTTTGGTCAGAGCTCGTTTCAGCCTCTGATGCTGTCAGTGTTTGCATGGGCTATCCTAAGCCATCAGGGTCAGGAACACACAGGGGTTTCTAGGGAAAAGCCAGCTCGTGGCTGTGTTTTGTCTTGGTAGGAACCCTCCAAGAACCCCTCAACACTTCAGAGATCCTCCAAGCTGCGTGTTCCTCCAGGGATGTTAAAGCTGGAGAGGAGTGGAGCATTTGGCTTTTCCCCCTTGCCAGGGGATCCTGTGCTGGCACGAGGCTGGTGTGGATCCTCCTGAGCACCTCTCACAGCCCAGCTGTCCTGCCTCCCCTCCCAGCCACGCTCTGCTGGCAGAAGGCTCCGTGGCAGAGGCTGCCCAGGGGTCTCAGCCATGCCCAGCTGTCATTTATTCAATTATCATCAGGACTCAGCAGCCCCAAGAAGGGAGAGGTGCGAGTGGTTCTTGGCTCGCAGCAATATTTTGGCAGAGCAGGATCATTGCCCCTGTGTTTGATGCTGGGGAGGGCTTTGCAGGCTTGCTGCATTTCTGACAGCTCAGGGAATTTCTGTGCTGAAGCCTATTAACGTTCCTTGAGGGCTCACTCAGCTTCCTCCCTCAGTAAAGAACATCTCTTTTAGTGGTTTAAGAATATGGGGTAAGGCTAAATGTCAGATGTTCATAGTGGTGAAACAATATGTGAGCCTTCTTAACTGCAGGGGATGATGCAGGGTTTTTCAGTGCATCCCCTGAAAGTGAACATAGCTCCACACTCTTTCTGAGTCATGATGAATAAATGTTTCATTCACTGGTTCAGTAACCTCACTTCCCAAAAAGGCCGTGTGCAGTGCCACAGTTTGGGTTTAGGCCCTTTGTTAGTCTGGGGTTCCCTGGAAATCACGTCAGGAAAAGCCTGACCTCCCTTCCTCTCCCACATTATTCAGCTAAGTGGGAGATGAGTTGGCTCATCCCCTTCCCAGGATGGATTTTAGGCCATGGTTTAGTTTGAAGTCCTTTCTGCTGTGTCTCCTGCCCAGGAGCTTGTGGCAGTGGCAGCAGCAGAGTCCCTGGCAGGGGGACAAGGGTGTGACAGGCCTGGGTGGGGAGGGGACTCATCTGTAGGGAAAGGGAAGAGCCAGGTGCTATCCCACTGCCATTACAGATTCCTGGGACAGCTTGAGAATCAAACTGATGGTGCATTGAATGCTGATGGAATTGTCACCATTGCTAATGGTGCTACTTTTGACAGAGGGAATGAAATTACTCAAGAACCTAACCTCGCTTTGGCATTTTCCTCTCCCAAAAAGGCTGTGCAGAGTAATTACAGTGCCTACAGTTAGGCCATGGAGCTTAGAGCTGCTCTCTGTACATTGCAGATGCCAGCTAAATGGCCAAATAATAGCTTTTTTTAAAATTGAGCAAAGAATTGCAGCCAAACATTCGTGAGAACTTGAACTGCTCAGAGCTTAAATCTGATATTTTTTTACAGCAGTTTTTTAGAGCTGTTGACCTCGAGAGCATCCTGGTGTTCCAGGGGATAGCATTCCATTTTTCTCTTCACACATAATGAGCAGTGAACTCCTTGATGGTTGTTGTCTGTTCCCTCTACTGAGAGACCACTGCAGCCAACAAATCCAGCGTTTCATGCTGCAATCTAAACAGAGTGATGCATTGCAGGTGCTTTCCCCATCTCCTCACACCTCTCAGAAACATTAGGGGGGATTTTCAACTTCCTATTCAACTTTTAAATGGAGAGTCAGGTCAGTCTGTGGATTAGAAGACCAATAAATCTTCAGCCTTCACTTCTTGCACAAGCATCCAGCTAATTTCTGCAGTTCCCCCGGCCGGCTGGCCACGCTGACCTCCCTCCCGGCCGGGAGAGTGATAGCTTAATGAATCCCTCTAAAGAGAGGCAGGACTGCAGCACGGAGGGCTCCTCTGCTGCTGCTCTGCTGCCTGTGTGAAGCTGCCCCTTCTCCCCTCATCACTCTCAGCTCCAGCTCCCCGTAGGTGGCCGCCCCAGCTCCGAGCCCCGCGCTGTAAATAAAGTCCGGCAGGATGCAAGGTGCTGAAAAGAGTGACTTCACTGCCTCTGCCGCGGCGAAATGAACGATTGTTGATTTCTATTTAATGCTCAATTTCCTCTCCATTACTACAAACCGTGCAAGGCAGGCCTCGTTTCAGGCTATTCATAGGAGAGCTCAATCTATCCGGTTTCACATCTGCTAAAAGCCCCCATGTCATGCTAATTACAGTCTTCCCCTGGAAAGAATTCGAGTTTTAGGACCAAATAAAGATATGCTTCTTTGTAACTAATGCTCTAATCTTTACAGTTGCTTGTTTGCAAGCTGGAACCGTGCTTGTGGAGCTTTGTTTGTGTTCCAGATGCAAGGGGATGCAAAAGGACAGCAAACGAGTGTCGTGGATGTGCCTTTTCTGAGAGTTTTGCAGCAAGTGTGCTCAAAATGGAAAGCCACGGAGTCCCTGCCCTAATTTCTGTGCCACAGCAATTACTTCTCCTTGGCCCCTGGCCTGCGCTCCACCACAGAGCACAAGGTAATGTTTGTGCTCCTTCTCAGAGGAGGGAGATGACGGATTAGCTCCAGACAAATAACCAAATTAGCAGTGGAAGTCTTCAAGGGCTATTTTACCTTGTTGAGTGCAATCTGCTGCTTTTACAGGGAACTGTGCTCACGACCTCTTTTATGATCAACCCCAATCATAAAAATAGGGGTTTGTTCCACTGTTTCTACTGAGAGTTACTCCAGCCCTTGCTTGAGGGTTTTACAAATATTTTTTCTAAATTTTAAAACAAATGCGTTGTCACCAGTTTTACCCATGTACTCTTCCACATCACTGTGCTACAGCTTACACTCCTTTTCCCTGGCTTTTGCCTTGGATGTGAACACTCTGGGAGTGAATTGGAGGGAGCTGAGCTCTTAATTCTCCAGGCAAGGGAGCCACGTTGACTCCCCTGATGCCTTGGGAAGGCTGACATGGAACAGAGACTGGACAGAGCCAGGGAATAAAGTAGAGATTTATTGAGAGGTTTTTAGGGTACACCTTGGGCAGGAGAAGAGCCTGGCCAGGGCTACAGCCAAGGTGGACCCAAAATTGTCACAAAATGGACATAAAATGGTCACAAAATGGACACAAAATGGTCACAAAATGGACACAAAATGGACACAAAATGGACACAAAATGGACAGCTGGTCCCCAGGTCTCACCCTTTGATCAGTTTGGGTCCATTTGCACTTTGGGGTTGAATTGTCCAGTCCCAGCCCCAGGCTGTCAGGTCCCATCCTTCTTGTTCCTCCCTGCAGCCACCCTTGGTTGTGCTTTGGGGCTGAAAGTTGTCCT
>VZUI01059600.1:0-13557 GCA_013401135.1 Cettia cetti | reverse complement strand
GGGCAGCTCTGCAGGTGGGCTCTCACCTGAGTGGGGCAGAGGGGCAGAATCCCCCCCTCCCCTGCTGCCCACGCTGGGGGCTCAGCCCAGCACAGGGGGGGTTCTGGGGTCAGTGCCCATGGCCGGGGCAGGCTGAGCCTCTCCCCAGGGCTGCTCTCCATCCATTCTCCACACACTGTTTCTAGCAGCCAACTTCTGGGACTTGAATGCTGACTGTCACTCCAAGACATTTGTAAAAGACTAAAAAATTAATACACAAAAAATAGTGTAAAGGGGAAAAGTCAGGCCAGTAGACTCCTATGGTGAAAATACAATTTTGGAGGAAGATGGTGCTATTCAGGCAGGGATTAGGTAATCAGGTTCTGACCTGGTTCCTCTGGCAGTTAGGAGTGTGAAATACCCTGGTGCATGCATGGCGTTGAAAAGAGAGATTATTTCTTTGCATTTAAATTTTCATGATTCCTGTAGCAGATGCCTTCAGTACTTAAATAGTAATTAATTGTGAACTGGGAGAATCTTTGGCTGAGCAAATTCTGCTTATAAAGTAAAATCTGTACAGATAATTTTAAATCACATGTTTGCCACATCCTTCCCACAAGTACAGATGTGATTGCTTGGAAAGATGTGAAGAACCAATATTTAAATGTAAACATTGTGACATTTGGCTCTTTGAATTGGTGAGAAATTCATACAAAAAATTTGTTATTTATCAAAATGTGTAAATGGCAAAAGGGCTCATGTAAGTTGAGAACCAGAGAGGGAGTTCATGACTTTCCATGGAGCTTTCCTTGGCTGGGGGCATCCAGGAAGCACCTGTGTCCATCCAAGCCTTGTGCCGTGTCCCTTCAGGCACGGGGAGTGTTGTGGGTGCACAGCCACAGTGTCATCATTGACAGCATGTCCCAAAGTGGGGTAGCTCAGCGTGATTTCATCAGTCACCTTTCATTTGTGGGCTGTTCACAGTGTTTGACAGTTTGTCCTTGTCATGTTCTCTGACATCCCTCTGGGGGCAGTGAGCTTTGTGGCAGTGGTGACCTCTGCCTGCTCAATCTCCATTGAACAACTTCATGGCTGCAGAATTTGGAATCTAGAGCTTAGGAGTGAGTGGTGTAATTGTGAGGGAGAGGCAGAAGGGACAACCACCTAAGAAACATTTCATACTTTTGGTTTTGTAATGGAATTGTGGTGGTTCTTTTTAATAAGTAATTTTGTAAGCATTAAGTGCCTACTAAGCTGTGTGTGTCTGAGATTGGTGCTTGCAAATGCTGAGTTTTGCTGCTTCTCCCCCCAAGGTGCTGGAAACTTGGGAAACTGGTAAAGGAGCTCAAATTTTTGTTTTCCTCAGGCAAAATACATCTCACAGTGCATCGACGAGATCAAACAGGAGCTGAAGCAGGACAACATCGCAGTGAAGGCAAATGCAGTCTGCAAACTGACCTATGTAAGTGCCTTGCTGGGGTCCCATGGAACTGCAGCTGGGTTTTGTTCTTTCCTGCTGATCTGAAGCCAGCCTTGGGTCTGGGTGCCTGCTCTCCCTAGACTGCTCTAAGTGCAGGCTGTGGGGACGACACTCCCCCAGCTCTGACATCAGAGGCTGCATGTTCCTGCTCTGTTTGGTACAATTGGATTTTATTGTAATGGGTCAGGAAGTAAATCTCATTTAAAACAATTTAAAAGAAATTGTTTTCAGCTGGATCGGTTGTTACAACATAGTGACATGAGCACTTGAGACTGGGACTCTTGCTCAGTGCTTTGTTGACAAGAAGACAGAAATATTAGTAAAGAGTTCTTTCTGGTTTTTTACTATGTTTTTTATTTAAAAAATCAGTGAAGAAAACTTTTCACACCAATGCTTATATAACTGCATATCATAGAATCACAGAATGATTTGGATTTGAAGATACATTAAAGCTCATCCAGTGCCACCCCTGCCATGGCAGGGACACATTCCACTGTCCCAGGCTGCTCCAAGCCCTGTCCAGCCTGGCCTTGGGCACTGCCAGGGATCCAGGGGCAGCCACAGCTGCTCTGGGCAACCTGGAACTAAGGCAAACTGTTTAAAACTTGTGATGTCTTTCACTTACTGTGAGTGGTGCAGTGTAGCATTGCTCATAAACCTGTGATGTCTTACAGTATCGTTTTCAGACTCCTGCTGCATCTTCAGTTTTGGAAGGTGTTTGACCTATTTTCTTGAGTCTCTTATTTCAGAAGTTTATCTTGGCTCCTCTGCTCACAGTTACAGATGCTGGGCTATGACATCAGTTGGGCTGCTTTCAACATTATTGAAGTTATGAGTGCTTCCAAGTTTACATTCAAGGTGAGTTCTCTGTAAATGCAGCTGTCTCCTGGCCAAGCTGTCAGATACCTTTTTGTGAAAAGCCAGAGTATTTTTATGTGAAGACCACCTGAGATTCCTAGTACAAGCTTTTTTAAATTTTTTAATAGTTTTATAATTTTTCTTGAAAGATTTGTTTCATATTCTGTTGCAGACCTTTTTCACCAAACAGGGAGAAATGTTACTTCCCAAGGAATGATTTCCAAATGGGGCTTTGTACTTGAAACTCAGGAGTCAACACAGACAAAATAATTGTAGTAGACAATCCTACTATTTCTGTAGCTTTGTGGTCACTGAACTGTGTTGTAACAAAATGGAGAAGGTGAAGGTGGTTTTATTATCCCTAAGACAGATAAATTATCAGTAGAACATTGCTTGTCTGAATTTATTCTTTCTTGAAATAAACCCCCTTTTCTAGAGAACCCTCTCCTGCCTCTTCTGTTACACAAACCTGCTTGCTCATCTCTTTAATATTGCTTCTAAAGCCACCAATTGTTTTCCACCTAAATATTGTCTAAATTGACTTTAAAAACAAACCTTGTTTTCCTCCTTGCCTTTTCCCAGCGCATTGGTTACCTGGCTGCCTCCCAGTGCTTTCATGAAGGGACTGATGTCATTATGTTGACAACTAATCAGATCCGAAAGGTAAATGTTCAGTTCTTCATTTTTTCTTGCACTTTCTCCCTACTTGTACTTTCCCATCTGTACCAAGTATTTCTCCATTAGGAATAGAGAGGTGTTTAAGTAGAATCCTTGATTTGCAGTCTCCTGTCATTTCACAAACTGAGGGATTAATGAAACACTCAGGAGCTTGCACAGCCCTCCCTGTGCTGTTTCATACCTGCTCTGTGTTTGTTCAGCACAGAAAATGGTGACAGAAATAATTTGCTGCTCTCTAGGCAGTGCTTAGAAGAATGTAACAGGCAGGAAAAATGTCCCCATTCCTGAAGTAAAATGAGCAGTGGCTCAGGAGTGACATGGCTCCACAACATTTCTGCTTGTGAGGGCTCTTTTTGTCTGTAATTCCAGATCAGACTTTAACTTCTCTGGTAGAATTGGGTGTAAAAATGGTGAAGAGTGTATGGAAAGTTTTATTCTGTATTCATGTACCCACATGTATTCATTTTCATAGAGCTTGATCACTTAGAGTTACTGGTTTACAGCATAGTTTTTCCATTCTTGAAGTTAGAGATTTTTTTTAAAGCTCTTAACTCTCATTTTTTAAGTATCACTGCTTCAAAACTTGACTGATGCAGTACAAGATGTGCCTACGTTTTAACCATATGAGGAATTAAAATGTGTTTTCCTTGCTTAAAAAAGAGCAGTGGGATGTTATCCAGTATCTTCCCTAAAGAACTAATGCTCTTCCCTTTATCTTTTGAACTATTGTGTGCTGGATGTGCATATATCTATTGTCTTTATTATGGACACTTCATTTTACTGAATTTCAGTCAGTGGCTGCTTCCACTTTGTGCCCAAATTTTTACTTAAAAGCATCTTTCTTTATGCCTTTTCATGTTTCATTGATACAACCACTTGAGATTTGAAGGATTTATGAGTTCTCAAAATACATTCAAGCCAGGATGAATTGCAGTTTTTTGCTCCTTAAGAAGTAGATTTCCTTATCCTTAAAGCAGACTGAGATTTCCCACCACCTGCAGCAGGTTTTTAAATGAGATGCAAATGGCTCAGAACCCCAAAGGCCTGACTATGTTTAGCTCTCGTGAAGCAGCTTCAGTGTCCATGTGAATCTGGACTCTTAATTCAGCAGTCTGTGTGGGATTGTTCTGTGCAGCTTCTTCATGTTTGTGTTTCCTGATATACAATTTACAGTTTATTCTTGAACGTACTCAGAGATGAATTTTACTATGGTTAAGTGTCTTAATCTTAGAAAAAACCTGAAAGACTATGGAGGACTGGGTAGGATAACTGATTACTAATAGATTCAAGGAAACTTGACCAATAAATGTGTTCCACAAACAAAACTTGTGTCCTGTCTTTGTGGACTGGAGGGTATGGAGTTTGTGAGAAGAATAATCTCATTTCTCTGCTAGATTAAGGTGGGACACCACTCCCCCAAGAGTGCTTGTTCCCAGTGAAGTTCATGGCACTTGGAATTGGACTTAGCAGGGTTAGTGTTTTATAGCAGTTTTTTAGGACTTTAAATATGTTTGTGATCCAGTAATGAGTGTTTAAAAATGATTTCCATTCCCAAAATACCACCAAGGTGCAATCTCTCTGATTGCTTTTATGCTGCAGTCATCCATCTCTTGTTTAATCATGGTTCCTTGTGACCATTATTAAACCCCAGGCTGACTGTACTTTAGCAGGTGTTAATAGTTGATATATAAATATTCCCATGAAGCAGAAGCTTTGCTTCATTTATGTTGAATGAATAAAATTAGTCTGAGGAAGTAGTTTCTTGGCAACCTGTGTGATCTTAAATTTTTGAGCGTGTTTCTCTTTTTTTAGGATCTGAGTAGCCCTAACCAGTATGATACTGGAGTTGCACTGACTGGCTTGTCCTGTTTTGTTACTCCAGATCTTGCCAGGGACTTGGCAAATGACATCATGACTTTGGTGAGTTGATAAGGTTGAAATAACTTTACTCTATAGTTATAGAACGTTAAGTTATTCAAATCTGGCAAATATCTTAAATTTAGAACTGATACATGTCAAAACTGTTGCTTCATTCTTGTGGGGGTTCTGGGGAGCTTTTACAGACCGTAATTAGATGAGGAGGATCACTTTGAAATATATTCATTAGTTTTGGTGGTAAACAAGCGTATTTTGCTCTTGCCTCAAAGCTGAGTTTTCAAAATCAGTTGAGTCTCCCAGGAAAGCTTTGATGACAGGAGTGTGAGCACAGGAGCTCTGGAAACATAGATGTGCTCAGAGCCTGACTGCAGCTGTTTCATTAACAGATGTCTCACACAAAGCCTTACATCAGGAAGAAGGCAGTGTTAATCATGTACAAAGTTTTTTTGAAGTACCCAGAGTCCCTCCGTCCTGCGTTTCCTCGCCTTAAAGAGAAACTTGAAGATCCAGATCCCGGTGAGTGGATTTTACTGAATTCCTTCTGCTCCCACATGTGGAAGTCCATGTGCTTGTAGAGCTTGTGGAGAAAAGAATACATGAAAAATGCTGTAATCATCTTTTGGGCACTGACTCACCTGCTTCAGGGTAGGTGAGCACAGCATTTTGACAGGTGTTGCCGTATTAAAAATGCATTCTTTCAAATGTTCATTTCTTCAAACCCAAAGCTACCGAAAATGTGTCAGTGGGTTAAACGTTAATGGACAAAGCAGCTTAAAGTTTCCTGATCTGTTGCTTACTGAACTTGGCTTTTGAAAATATTTGTTGATTTCAGGGTTTGGGGTTCTGGTTTTTGTTATTTCCTGTGTTTTTTTAGCAAGCTGTAACTATTGACTTGCAGTAGACACACTTAAAATGATTTAACATCCCTCAATGTATTTTTTATTTATTTGAGTCCAGACTGCTCTTTGGGCTGCTCAGTACTGTGTCAGTGCAGGTCAGCACAGCAGAGGAAATCTGCAATTGCTCTGTATCATATTCACATTTTTGCTCAGTCTTCAGGAGGTGCTGGTGTTCCCTCACTGCACCAGAACTCTTGTTTTAGGAATTCTCTGTGTGATATGTATCTGATCTCCACTTGATTTGTATCTGCTATTACAGGGAGAAATTTAATTGCATTTCCTGGACTGTTTTATTGTGGGCATGGAGTATTCATCTTCCAGGGACAATGTTATTAAAGAAAGCAAAATCCCTCACCTGCAGAGAGAGGAAGAAATTGCCTGTTATGCTTTGTGGAGAGAAGGATTGCTCTCTGCTAGGACACCCAGCCTGTCTAGACTAAAACATTCCAAACTGACAACAACCCCTGTAAGAGGCTGAGCAATGAGAAGGGAGTGAACGTGTCCAGTCAGATTGTTTAAAGAATTATTATTTTTGGTTTTTATTTAAACATTTTTAAATAATACATACCAGAGAAGTCAAGAGTGATTGGAAACTTTCTGGTGGGTGATTATTGATTGTGTTGTCCGTGTCCCACAGCCAGCTATCCACAGTCCAGGGCAAGGATGTGGCAGTGTGCTGTTTTTTGTCATTCTGGACCCAAAGCAGATACCTGGCTTGCTGCTGGATTAGAAAATAGCCAGAATTAAATAAAACCCTTTCTCAGTTTGCTTTTGCATTCCTTTATTTACTTTACTGCCTCAGGGTTGGGAATGAGGCCAAACCATTGAACACACAGGTCTGAAGCTTCAGCTGCTTTTGCTGTGGGGGTTCTGCTCCAGAAACTTCAATTACAATGAAGGCATTGATGGGATTTGTGCTTCTCCCACTTGTTTTCCCCAGGTGTGCAGTCTGCTGCAGTAAATGTTATTTGTGAGCTGGCTCGACGCAATCCCAAAAATTACCTTTCCCTTGCTCCACTCTTCTTCAAGTTGATGACATCATCAACCAATAATTGGGTTCTCATTAAAATTATAAAACTGGCAAGTATTCTGCTTTTTGTTTACAGGATTAGGGTTCTCATTAAATTACCTTGGGTGTGAAAATGCATTTCTTGCTGGGAGGCATAGTTACCATTCAATCTGAATAAAAAGAAACCAGAAATATTTTCTAATATTTTTGAATTTAACCAGAAAGAAAAATATGCTAATATAACTTGGTTTAAATACAGTGAGCTGTAATTTACATAATGTTTTGAAGCTGTTAAAAAGCAGCTATTAACTCACTTTTCTTTTCTTTGAATAGTTTGGTGCTCTTACTCCATTAGAACCAAGACTGGGAAAGAAATTGATTGAGCCCCTGACCAACCTCATCCACAGGTACGTGTGACAGATCCTGCCTTGTTCAGTCAGGACTGGGGAAGGACCTGGTGGGTGGGTCAGTATCTGGGGTGTGAGTGCATTTTATAACTTTTTCTTGACTTTTGGTATATTGCCTTCAAGTATCAAAAGATAATCTTAGATCAGGGTTGTTTCTAAAAAACCTGAGGTAAAAAACCTTAAAGGAAAGTCTCTGGGTGTCTGACTGTCAGCATGAATTCCTTCAAAGGACGCATGAAAATTGGAGCAATTTGCTTTCTTTTCACTGCATTTCAAGCCAGAGATGACTGTGGAGAATGTATAAAACCTCTTAAAAAAGGCTTAGCTGTGTATTTGCTTCTTCTGTTCACCTCATACATTTGATTCCTGACTTTTGGGAGTGCCTTACCAACCAAAGCAGTGTGACAAGGAATATATTAAAGCCCTTTCTCATGCATTTGGCAACTCAGATGTGTTTTGAAAGAGGTTCTTATAATATATATGTTCTAAATGTAGATTAAATAAAGTTGAAGTTATTTTCTTGTCCCTTGTTAGTGCTAGTTTGTGGTGGTGTAGTGGTTCTAATTCTGAACCGAAATTAGGAAATGGATGCCTTGGAGGGAGTACATGGATTCTCCCAGTTATGAAGAGCAACTGTGATCTTACACAGGAGTTGAGTGAAAAAGTTTCTTCTCATGTGACAGAGCAAGGTTTTTAGCAGATATCTGTGTGGCCTTGAGAGCAGCTCTAGACAGATAATTTCTGTCCATCCTCATATTCCTTTAAGGCAGGCTCAGAGCAGATCAGCATCCAGGTACCTCCAGGGAGTTGGCAGCAGTAACAAATGGATGCAGCCCACCAGAGAATGCAGGAAGATGGACAACACTACCCCCTCTCCCCAGGTCCCACATCAGTAATTCTGTGTTGTGAGGACTGAATCCCCTTTGACTTGCTCTTCATTCAGTCATTTTGGTTCTTATAATGAGTCACAGCACCCTGAGGTGTCCCACCAAGTGCCCAGGGAGCAGAAGTGTTGTTCTTTGTTCTCAGCATCCCAGGCTGACCCTCAGGGCATCACTGTGCTGCTGCCTCCTGAGCTGTGCTCCTTCCTGTGACCCTGCACTGGGAGCCTGCTCCTTTGGGGCTGGGGAGGTTCTTGTTTCCCTCTTGTACAGATCAGGTTTTGTAAGGACCTCTGCAATCTTCAGAACTGCTCTGCCTGTGTGTTCAGCTGGCACAAGCAGCCTTGAACATGAGTTTTGGGGGAAATCAGACACTGGAAGTGGGTTGCTGACTTCCAGGGATGGGAAGTGTGTTCTTGCATCCCAAGCCTCTGCTGCTGGAGCGTGACTCACTTGCTTAGAGAGAGAGACTTGAGCTTCTCCATCTGCCTTGTCATGAATTTTTGACCTTGGGCAGAGGATTTAATTTGATTCTTGGACAAGATTGCTTCAGTATTTTGTGGCTGGTGTTGGAGTTAGAGTAACCACTTCCTCCCATATTCCTTGTGTCACAGTGCTCGCTTTTGCTGCTTTTCCAGGAAGATTTTTAGGTTTTTAAACATTTGTTTAAAAATTCTTACCCCCAACAGTTTTTAAGTGAGAATCATTTCATCTGTTTGAAGGGATATGGAGCAGAATATTGACAATGTCTTTGGAGGTTCAAGGTGCTAACTAGCTCCAAGATAGTGCTGACAACTCTTTAAAATGTGCTGGTTTATTCCTTATTTAATATACTTGATTTCTGTTTCAGCACCTCAGCCATGTCTCTCTTATATGAATGTGTGAACACAGTAATAGCAGGTGAGAACTGAAACTTGGAACCTAGAAAAAAAACGTGATGAACTTTGTCATCAGCTAACACCATCTGTAAACCTTTTTTCTTTAACTTAATGTATTTTATAATGCAGTAAGTCTCCTGGCAAACTTTGTGTTACCGTGGGATTGAAATCCTTTGTTGTCAGTGGGTGAGGCACAGTCACTACAGCTGTGTTGTGTTTGCTGAAAGCTGAAACTGAGTACAGACAATGAGATTATTTATATGCCAGATCCTAAATGTTGCTACAACTACAAAATATACCAGCAGCAATAGAATTAAAACAAGAGTGATGTCTCTTTGCCAAGTTTTCTTGTGCGATGATGGATCAGACTTTTTTTTTAAATTTTGCAACTTCGCAGTTTAAAAATGGGGTGTAATTCCTTAGAGGAGGCAATTGGAGTTACTGATTGGCAGTTTCAGTTTCTGGGGAAGGGATATGAGCCCCGTAACTGGGAGGGTGAGAGAAAACAAAGGCAAAAAGGGATAACACAGTATTGCAGCTCAGGCTTGGCACTTTTCCTATCAGAGTGTGGAGCAGAGGGTTATTGGCATTCACAGTTGGTCTGTCTGTCTCCTGTGGGTACTTTGGATAATGGTGCAGAACTTGCTGTGCTGGGTCAGTTCAGAGAGGGAAGAGAGATCTGTCACTCACTGTATTCCTTCAGGGAAATGAGGTGTCTTGATGGGAGGGAAAATAACACAGAGTAATTCCACTGTGGATGATAGTGACCTTCACTGAGATCCAGTGGGGTCATCCCGTGGGTAAAGGGGGAATTCACTCACCCAGGACACCTCAGGGATGGTGATGGCAGGTTTGGAGCCAGCAAACAAGCTCTGAAGCACCAGAGGAGCACCTGGCACCTGCCAGCTCTGGAGGTGACAGTGTCCAGCACAGCTTCCCTGCAGGGACAGAGGGCAGCACGTGGCCCCTGCTCAGGCACAGCCAGGTTGGGCTTGGCTGTGCTGTGCCAGCAGCAGTTACCAGGGTGAGCCCCCCTTTTCTGCACTGGGGCTGTGTGCTGCCAGAGATTTCAAGTGTCCCATATAATCAACAATGGCTGGCTTGATTAAAGCTCCAATCTAATCACATTAAACTCCAGGATCCGTTGCTGCATCCCATTGCATTAGCAAAGTGCCCAATTAAAAATTCAGCTGTACAGTAGCTGCTGCCATATTGACATCCTTGACTGCTACATGATGTCAGTGAAATAAACATAGTGACAGCAAAGAGCTGCTTTGACCTGGCTATTGCAGCTGTTTCCACCTTTACACTTTTTTTTCTGCCCTCTTATTATTAGTTATGGTATATGAAACTATAAGTTCGTGTCACAACCTTGTCTCCTCCCTCCAGACCCCCAAAAGTCCAGGCAAACAGACAATAATCTAGCAGTTTTTCCTGAGGGCTGAGCTAGGTGTGGGCTGTGGGGTGGTGTTGTTGCAGTCACTCCAAGCACAGAAATACTGACTGGAATTTGTGCTTCTGTTTCAGTTCTGATCTCTCTGTCCTCGGGGATGCCCAACCACAGCGCCAGCATCCAGGTGGGGCCCTGTCTTTGAGGGTTGTTTGTTCTGCTCTGCTGTGGGATCCCCAGGGCCAGGGAAAATGGGATTGTGTTCCTCTGCCAGAAGTTACAGCAGTAGCTCCCTGAAGTGCTCTCTGTGCAATCCTGCAGACTGAAGCATTTCCTATATAAATTCTTCTGCTTAATTCGCTCTCAAATGCAGAGTTGGAGAGTTTTTCCAGCTCCTTATTCCTCTCCTGCTCTCAGTACAGTCATACAGAGGTTCCTTTTGTTTGGAAGTCTGTTAATGCAACAAAACCCTCTCACCTAGAGACCTCAGGTCTTGGTCAGATACTTCCTTATGTTTTGAGTAAACTTCATGAAGACTTATTTTAATCAAGACCTGTAATAAACATGGTGTGGTCTTTTTTTTCCAGCTTTGTGTGCAGAAGTTGAGGATATTGATAGAAGATTCTGACCAGAACTGTAAGTATGGTGCTTGTCTTCATGGAGCTGTTGGCCTTCAAGCACTGGGGAAATGCTGCAGCAGCCTCTGAGGGGTTGTGGTGCCTGGTGTGCTGTAAACAGTTGCTGGGGGGTTTAATATGGAAATCATTGAGCACTTCTTTATAATAATATTTTTAAAAACAAATGACAGCAATTATTACTGCTGTTTGTGGTCTTGTAAATCTAAAACAGTTCTTTCCATGCTCTGGGATTTCCCTTTTTATAGACTGGCTGCTTGGAAAGCAGTGACAGCTATTTTCAGCAGAGTGAGCATAATAGTAAAATGCAAGAGTGTTGACTTACTTCAGTGGCTGCAAAGAATACTGGGAAATTTTTCTTTTGTGCAGCCCTTTTTTCTGCCATCTGATTTTTTTCCCCAAGAACAGGACTGTTGCACACCAATCTTCAGTGCTTTTAAAGCTGTGTTCAACTCAGGATGCCTGTTCTCAAACCTCAGCATTTTTACTTATTAAATACGTATTTTTGAATCCATGCTAAAACTTGAGGTGCAGGAAGATCCTGATGAGGGTTATATATGTAATTACTTGTCTGCCTATGGGATTATGAAATTAAAGACCATAGTCTGTGATTCACCATTCTCAAAAAATGCTTTTTTTCACCACAGATTTTTATTCAAGGGTTTCAATTTCAAGTGCTACTGCTGAAACCAGCTTTAAGATTTCATGCTCAGCACAAAACAGTGTTTCTATATTTGGAAAGAAGTTTTATTTTGTCTTTCACAGTGAAGTACCTGGGACTGTTAGCTATGTCCAAAATCCTGAAAACACACCCCAAGTCAGTTCAGTCTCACAAGGATCTCATTCTCCAATGTTTGGATGACAAAGATGAGTCCATCCGACTCAGAGCTTTAGATCTCCTCTATGGCATGGTATGTTCCTACATTTATTTCCTCTGCAGCCCCCCTGACCATGATGGTTAAGGAAAACATGCAACTTTCTCTGCCTACTCCACAGCAGACTTTTGATAACAACTCCCATATCTTTTCTGGCACTTAGGATAAGGACAATATCTGGCTCAGCATGAGGGCTTTAAAAATTCTGATTCAGACTGGATGGAGTTTTTCAGTTCAGGCCCTGTTGGAAATCACCCATTTTGAAATCCATTCTGTTGGATCTTAATGACTCCTAAATTTGTTTCCTTTATAAGCAAAAATGTTTTAAACTCTTAAATTTTCTAACCTGGCAGTAGAAGATTCACTTTCTCTTGAATTTCTGTATTGCTGACAGTAATTCTGATCCTCAGCTGTCACACAGTGAAGTCATCATAGAATCAGCTGGGTTAGAAAAAACCTTGGAGATGATCAAATCCCACCTATGACCTTCCACCACTTGTCAGCCAGGCCATGGCACTAAGTGCCACATCCAGTCTTTGCTTAAACACCTTGTAACTTGTGCTGGCTCTTTCTTAACAAAAGCATTGAACAGTATTAAACAGGTTCATTTGTGGACTGGGACTCACAGAGGTGGTTCTGGTTTCTTATTAACATGATGTAGGTCAAGCAAAGAGCTAGCAGCCACTTTACTGCAGCTGGAAGGATGTTGCTGTGTAGGAAAGTGGTTGAACCTTTCACCACCTCTTGAACAGGTCTCCAAGAAGAACTTGATGGAAATTGTGAAGAAACTGATGATTCACGTGGATAAAGCCGAAGGCACAACGTACCGAGATGAGCTGCTGACCAAAATCATAGACATCTGCAGCCAGTCCAATTATCAATACATCACAAACTTTGAATGGTCAGTGCTTTCAGCTTGGAGCTCATCATAAAGGTAATGCTGGCTTGTCCTCTGCTACCCACCCTTCCCTTCCCCTTGCCACAGGTACATCAGCATCCTGGTGGAGCTGACCCGGCTGGAGGGCACGAGGCACGGGCACCTGATCGCGGCGCAGATGCTGGACGTGGCCATCAGAGTGAAAGCCATCCGCAGGTTTGCGGTGTCGCAGATGGCCATGCTGCTGGACAACGCCCACCTCATCGCCAGCAACACCCAGAGGAACGGCATCTGTGAGGTGCTCTATGCTGCTGCCTGGATCTGCGGGGAGTTCTCGGAGTAAGTGCAGACAGAGCCTGGTGTGCTGGGAGGGGCAGCTTTTGGGCAAAGCTTTTGGTCACTGAAATGTGGTTTTGAGAGGAGGATGCTTCAGAGTGTGTACGTTAATGCCACCAAAGTGATTGGTTTTCTCTTGTTCCCTCACTCGATCGACTCCTCAGCTCTTTATAGCTGAGACATTTTTAACTGTCTGATCATTTTTCCTGTCTCTCCAGCCTTACTCAATCATGCAGGAAGCCATAGTAGTGAATCATGGAATCCCAGAATATTCTGGTCAGGAGTTCAGCTCTTGGCCCTGCACAGACCCCCCAACAACCCCACCCTGAGCACCCCTGAGAGCGGTGTCCAAAGGCTCCTGCAGCTCTGGCAGCCTCGGGGCTGGGCCCATTCCCTGGGGAGCCTGGGCAGTGCCCCAGCAGCCTCGGGGGGAAGAACCTTTCCCTGAGCTCCATGCCAAGCCCTGGCACAGCTCCAGCCCTTCCTGGGCTCCTGTC
>VZUI01059595.1:0-58011 GCA_013401135.1 Cettia cetti | reverse complement strand
TGATGAGCCAGGAGCAGGAATTGGTGCTCTCTGATGAGCCAGGAGCAGGAATTGGTGCTCTCTGCTGAGGCAGGAGCAGGAATTGGAGCTCTCTGCTGTGCCAGGAGCAGGAATTGGAGCTCTCTGTTGAGGCAGGAGCAGGAATTGGAGCTCTCTGATGAGCCAGGAGCAGGAATTGGAGCTCTCTGATGAGCCAGGAGCAGGAATTGGTGCTCTCTGATGAGCCAGGAGCAGGAATTGGTGCTCTCTGCTGAGGCAGGAGCTGCACAAGGAGTTCCCCAAGCCCCACATCCCTAAGCCCCCACGGGATGGGGCCATGTGGCTGCAGCCAGCTGTGACAGCAGATGCTCAGCCCCTTCTGCCTGTTCCCCTGCAGAAACTCTTCCAGGGGGAGGAGAGACATGAATTTCTCACCCCAAAGAGCTCAGCTGTGCCTCTCCGTGCCCAAGCAGCGGCAGGGGCCAGGCAGGGCTGTCACTTGTGTGCTCCCCGGGCTGCAGACAGCTGGTGACACAGCCCTCATCTGAGCCAGTGCCCAGCCAGCTCTGACAGCGCTGAAATCCAGCCCTCAGCACCCTCAGCTGGCTCCAAGAGGGGCTGAGGGAGCAGAGAGGCTCCATCCTCACTCCCCTGTGGCTCCCAGAGCGCTGCCTGCCCCAGACTCCCAGCATATGCACTCTGACAGGCTGGTCCTGCTGCAAGCCAGCTTCAACATCGCTCCCCAGCTCATGATTCATCCAGAACCTAATGAAGTCACATTTTTATAACAATAACAGGAACAGATGCCACTGCGAGGATTACACACAGCTACAACAAACTGTGCAGCTGACCTTGCCCTGTGCATGGCTTTTTTTTTATTTATTTACATTTTCTCAGATGCTTTTTATACCTTTGAAATGTAAAATCATACTCAGAAACATGATTTCCATCTAAAGGCATCTCTTGAAAATGTAGATTTAACCACTGGCTTGGTAAACAGGATATTTCACTGTTGATAACCTGTCCCTCCAAGTGAAAAACACATAAAGGTACCTGCAATATTTCCTAAATGTCCCAAATGACAGGTTAAGATCACACCTACAACCTCTTCTGATTTATGCTGTAAACACAGCCAGAGAATCACTGAGGTTGGGAAAGAACCTCTGGGATTATTAAACCCAACCTGTGCCCAATCTCCAGAGCACTGAGTGCCACCAGCCCAGCCCTTCCCTGGACACCCCCAGGGGTGGGGACTCCAAACCTCCCTGGGCAGCTCCTTCCAATGTTTCCCAACCCTTTCCATGAGGAAATTCCTGCTGCTTCCACCCTGAGCCTCCCTGGCCCAGCCTGGGGCTGTTCCCTCTCTCCTGTCCCTGTCCCTGGGAGCAGAGCCTCCCCTGGCTGTCCCCTCCTGGCAGGGACTTGTGCAGAGCCACCAGGGCCCCCTGAGCCTCCTTTGCTCCAGGCTGAGCCCCTTCCCAGCTCCCTCAGCCCCTCCTGGAGCTCCAGCCCCTTCCCAGCTCCCTCAGCCCCTCCTGGAGCTCCAGACCCTTCCCAGCTCCCTCAGGAATTCTCCAGCCCCTTCCCAGCTCCCTCAGCCCCTCCTGGGCCTCCAGACCCTTCCCTGGACACACTCCAGCCCCTCCATGTCCCTCACTCCATGAGGAGCCCAGAACTGGGCACAGAATTCCAGCTGGCTCCTGCCGGCCACACCATTCCCCACTCCTCAAATCCTCTCTGCCCCCTTTATCAATTTCAGAGCTGGAATCCCTTTATCAATTTCAGAGCTGGAATCCCAGCCCACTTCAGTCATCCAGAAGATCCAGTACCTGCCCACGGAGCCGACCAATCCTTCCTCTCCAAACCAGGAAACCCAAAAGAATTCCAGGGAAACATTTCATTCTTCCAACAGCCATGTCCTGCTGTGAGGAACATCAGGAGATGCCCCAGAGCTCCACATCTCCCCATCCTCCTGAACTCCAAACCACCTCCAAAACCACGAGGCTGCAGGGTCAGGTGATTAAAAACTGCTGCCAAAATTGCTTTATTTTGTGCTTTTCTGCTCTGCTGAATAAGGCAGCAACCCTCCAGGCTGTCAGTACAGTAAAGGAAAAGAAATTTGCACAGTTCCTCATTACAGGGCTGTCAAGTGGAGCTCCAGTGGAGAAACAGGTGGGATTGTATTTTCCATTATCATCTCTGAAGTGCTGCTTAAAAATAAAATAAAAAGGCGTCAACACGCTATTACTCTGCGAGGTAAGAGCATCTCATCAAGGAAAAAAAGAAGATCTGAAAACATAAAATCTCCTTCACAAAGAGGCTTGATAATATTTGTCTGGTTGGGGTAGCAGAGGGCTATTTATTGCTCTTGGCCAGCACTGGAAATCTGCATTTAAATGGAGCTTCCCTCTCATTCCTGCTATCCAGAGAGAGCAAATTCAGGGGAGGTGTGATAAAAACAGCTGAGGGCTTTAGTTCCTGCTGCTTGAAACACAATCTCTCTTTTATCTTCTTTAATAACTGCTTTGTGTACAGAAAATCAGAATTACCCTCCCCGAGACCTGGAGTTTCCAGGAATATTGAGAAGGAAGGGGGTGATGTGTCCATCCTGCTGGGAGGCAAAGCCTCAGTGGGAGCATCCCTGGATCCCAGCAAACATCATCCCTCTGGTAAAAACCCTCCAGGCTCCTCACCTCACCTGATTTTGGGAATATAAATCCCACTCCGAGGCAGCAGCAAACACCCTGAGCACAAAGAGAGGAGCAAAAAGGCACAAAAAGATAAGGAAAGGGTCTAAAATGGGAAATTCCCATCAGGGAGTCTGAAGCCACCCTCTGGCACCAAAGCAGACCAGGAAACTGATTTTAAAGAGAAACTCCAGTGAGTTTTCACAGCCAGACTTGAGGCACTGCAGCTGTGGAGAAAGTCCTGAGCTGGGGATTTAAATACTGGGATTGTGACCAGTCAAGTCCCCACTCCATGCCCTGGAAAATCTGCCAAGGGAATTCCCAAAAACAAGGAGAGAAAAGCAAGGAGAAGGAGGAATGAGGTGTAAGAATGGGATTCTGTCTCTGAAAGGAGGGGAGAACGAACACCAGGGGTTCCTGCATGTCCACAAACCCCCAAAATCAGGGAATTCCACCCCCAGGAGTTTGTTTCTGCAGGGGTCAGCGTGGTGTGGTGGGATGGTTTTCTTTGTTCTCCCAGCAGAAACTTTGTTCCCAGCAGAAGTTCCCCTAATCCTGATTTTCAGCACCTCTGCAAAGCCCCATCTGTCAAACTGGACCAGAGTTTGCCAAAAATCCAAGCTCCTCCATGGCCACCCACATCCCCTAAATGCCTAAATCTTATTTTCTTGGGAAGCCAGCCTAAAAACACCGACTGGAGTTGGGAAGATCATTTTTTTCTGCCTGTCTTTTGCTTCCATAATGTCAAGCTGAGTTTCCAAAGGAGGTTTTTCTGCCCAATTTCGTGGTCTCAGGTGACTGGCAGCAGCTGTGGTTTTGTAGGAAGAGAGCACTGGGAAGCCCTGGTGGGGCCAATAAACTTGGCAAGACCAAGAAATGAGCAAGAACTTAATTAAGTCAGCAGAGAGCATAAATATAAGAAAAATAACCACACAAACCCCAAGTGCCACTGCCAGGCAAGCAAAAAGAATGAAGAAGGAAGGAACAATGGGTAAAGTTCTGAGTTAAAAAAAAAAAAAAAAAAAGAAACAACAAAAAAAAAGCAAACAAATGGGAAAGTCCAGTAGGATTTGTGGTTCTAATGATGGATTTGAGAGATGCAGTGAATAATGGAGCTGTGGGATTTGGGGCTGGAGAGCTGGCAGAGAGCAGGCAGGAAAGGACCCAGACCCCACAAAATACCCTCAATAAATGTGTTTTGTACCCACAAAATCTCAGAGCTCCGTCCCCAGAGGTGGCTGAGTTTCAGTGGCTACTCCAGCCCACACAAAGACCTGCAACACTTTGGGATTTTCTGACTGGCAGGGATTTAAGGAGAGAAACATTCCCAAAGCTGGCACTTTGCTTGCAGGGAAAAGCATTTCCTGAACGTCCTTCTGATCACAGGTTGGAAAAGACCTCTAAGATCACCCAGCCACCCCCATGGCCACTAAACCCTGTCCTCAAGTGCCACACCCACACTTTTTTGGAACATTTTCAGGGATGGTGACTCCACCACCACCCTGGACAGCCTGGACCAGTGCTCGACAGCCTTGCCATGGAGAAATTTTTCCTAATATCTAATCCAGACCTCCCCTGCCACAACTTGAGGCCATTTCCTCTGATCCTGGTGAGGATGAGACAGCAGGTTACAGGATTTAAGGAACTGGGGGTCCCTCAAATGCCACTGAATTTCCACTGAGTGGGGCTTTAATGACCATTTTCCTCTGAAGCCTTCTGGATATCTCAGCATTTAAAGTGCATTTGCTCTTCCTCCAGCACCTCCCTGCTCCAGCTATGGCTGGTCCCTCCCAGGCTGGAAAACCCCAGAGCACTGCAGGGGCTGCACAGCTCAGCCCAAAGGATGCAGGAGGGAAATTCCAGGACCTGGCTTCCCCCATCCAGGGATTAATCCTCACACAGAGACAGAAAAGAGCCTTGGATGTACCCCCAATATCAAAGTGAGGAGGGGAAAACGTTGTAGAGGGATCTGGGGGGTTGCTTGCATTAACATGGAGAGTTTAGAGATATTTTGCACCACTTCTGTTCCTGTTCCAGATCACTGGCCACTGCTGCTGTGACAAATCTCTAAAAGATGGGCCCAAGGACAAGGACCAACCATGCTGGATGTAGATATGGCAGTTCCTATAAAGATATGAGCCAGACAAATGATAGGTGCAATGATTTTCACTCTCTCATGATGGATGAAGAGTGAAGAGATAAGGAGGCTCCTCAAGGTTTTGCAGGACCACGAGGCAAATAAACAGATTTTAAATGCCAGGAAACCTTGTTTAGAACCTCAGCCTTTCTGCCACCAAAACCTGACAATTCTGCCTCAGTCCCCAGGCATTTGAGGGCCCCACAAAATCAGCACTACAAACAGATCTTTTGGGAGAGGGGAATCCCTGGAAGCAGGAATGTGTGTAAAGATAAATGGGTCAGTGCCACGTGGCTGAGTGTGGGTGGAAGAATCAAACTACATTTGGGAGCCTTTGGGTTGGAAAGGAGCTCAGAGATCAAATTCCACCCCCTTGTCACGGGCAGGGAGAAATTCCATGGGCAGGGACACCTTCCCCTAAACCTGTCTGCTCCAACAGAAAAGCTGAAAAGATGAATAAAGTCGGGAAAAGGTGACATTGGAAACCTCACCTCTCTTGACAAGGATCCAGATGTCTTAAAGCACATAAAAGAGTTTGATCCAGGTATAAAAGGACACTGGAGCCTTCCCCTGAAGTGCCTCAGCATTGTTTTCATCCCTGCTCTCTCCTGATGGAACAAACACCTTTTGCTGCTGAGTCACACTGGAATGAGATGCTAAAGAGCTGCCACACCAGATGTGGAAGCCCTTCAGATCCAATACTGATCAATCTGCACAGCCTCCATTTATTTATTTTTTGCCACTCAGCCTTCAGCTGGTTTAATGGGTTGCTTTAATGTCTTCCTGCCTCCCCTCGTTAGTATGCTCTGCCCACTGCCATCCTTCTCCCCTGATGGCTTCTTCCCTGACTTCTGGATTGGAAAGAGAAACAGCAATTTGCTTTTTCCTGGACTCTGACACGGTTTTCCCTGCCTTTCTATCCATCTTCGCAGCACACTGCTAATTCATCTAATCCCAGGATACTTTTTCTGGTCGTTTGGACAAAAAAAAGAAAAAAAAAAAAAAAAAAAAAAGGCAGCTCTGCTTTGTGTTTTTTAGATGGCTTTTTGAGAGAAGGGATCTGCAGAGCCCTGAGTGAGGGACGTGATGCACAGCAACATCCCCGCCCGGGGCAATTTGTCTCAGCATCCTCTGGAGACCACCCCTAAGCAGGGGGGGTGTCAAACATTGCCTGGAGAATCCCTGGAAAACAACCACAAAACCCTTACAAAGTTACTCAGAGCTTTCCCAGAGAATCTCTGAGGTTCCTAGTGCAAGGCTCTCCAGTGTGGGTAAAGAACAACTTTTGGGCAAACAGCTTTTTGCTTTCAGCTTGGGAGCTCATTACAGATTCTCCTGCATCTGGAAAAGTTTTAAAGACACCACACAGAAACTGGAGAGGGCAAATGAAGAGCAAGAAAGGAATGGGGGAATAGCAAGGCTGCAGAAAAGGCTCAGCTGCAGAGAGTAAATTAAAGCAGACAGAAAAACTCTTAGTGAACAAGGCTGAACAAACCCACTGCAGGCTCCTGGGATGTCGGGAATGATGGAAGAGCTGGTGGGATCGGGGAGGAATCAGCACCAGCACGGGGTGAGGATTGAGACGTTCCAGACCCAGCCAGGCTTGCAAAGCAGAGGGAGTGGAGTGAATTACATCCCCTGCAGTCAGCTCTGAAGCTTCTTAGAGGGGATTCTGAATTAGTGACATTAATGCAGCAAGGAGCTGGATCAGGTTCCCAGTGATAAGCTTAATTAAACAACAGAGTTATCCATAGGCTGGGCTTTATGTTATAAATAAGCAACATTTATACTGATTAATTGAATGGTTCAGATCATTAAATCCTCCTCCTTCCAACCATCTTAATGAGGATACCTGCAAGAGCTGAAGCCAGCACTGATGTTTGACTCTTGCACACTTGGAGAGCAGGGGGGGCAGGGGGCCTGGCCAAGGCTCCTTCCCACTCTCTGGTATTCCAGTGCTGCTGGAATTCCTGCTGGGGGTTTCTGGGTTTCTGCTGGGGGCTCACTCTCACTGCTGTCATGTGAGGAGCCAGGGCTGGCAGCCTCAGGCAGCTCCACGTTCCCAGTACTTCCCCAAGTCTGTAAAAGGCTTCTTGAAACAGCAATGAAAACGTCTTGGAGACAGCCAGCTGTGTCAGCTGCCCTCACAAATCCAATTCTTTTTCATTATCCCAGGCAGAAAGAGCCTGCCTGGAGAAGCAGGGCTGCTTTATCATCCTCCCCTGCCTCTCCCCACGTGAGAAACCTCCTGGGCCACGTCTGGGACAGCAAACTGTGACCCCATCATCAAATCCCCAACCTCCCCTGCCTGTCACCCACTCCTGGCCCACTCTCAGCTCATTCCATGCTCACCATAGCCCCCTGCAGAGTTCAAGGGGAAAACCCTTCCAAAAGGCTTCACTCCATGAGGTTGGAGGTTTAAGGATGATAAAATTCCCACTCCAGCGCCGCTCTGAGCCGGGATCAATTAAGGATCATCTCTAACACTTATTCTAATTGGAATTATGAAAGCAGAGCAGACCCTTTGTCCTTTCCTTTTCAGCTTTCTGCTCCTTCCTCCCACAGCCTGAGAGGTTTTACACAGCTCTAATATTTCAGAGAGTGGCCTTGGTGCTCTGAAGTGAAAAGCCAGCTTGGGAGACCATGGCTTGCTCCAGCTCATCCATCACATCTGCTCCCAAACCCAGTGGTTATTAAAAATTAGAGCTGGTCAAATTATTGTTATATTTTGACACATGGAGAATATTATTATCATCCTTCCCTGCTACCCCCAATCCCTCCTGATGAATCATTCATGAGTCTCTCCTGATTCCTGCAGAAGAGCTGAGCTCCTGCTTTGTGCAAGACAGATTTCCTGCCCAAGGAGCAGAGGGAGGCTCTGGAGGGAGGCAAGCCAGGCCCCAGGTCTCTAATGAGCCCATCAAATGGTCCCAATGAATTCTGCAAGGCTGATTTCCAGCCCCACTTCATCTCCAGCCTTTTCCCCTTTTCCTTAACACAATCCTATCAGATTGGGAACTGACTAATGGCGACAATAATAAAATAAACTTCATTTTGGATCAGTTGCAGGATTGGGGCTATTTCCTTCATCTCTTTGCCATCACAGAAAGTATCTTTTAAATGGATAACAATGATTGTGAGAGGCCAGTTATTACCTTGAAACCTTGCATTTTGATATATCCAAAGCTGTTCCCTTATATAAATAACAGTTATTACTGTAAAGTGATTTTCTCCTTTCTCTACTTCCAAAGAGCTCCTGCAGGAGACGGTGGAGAAAACGGATTCCATTACTGCCACACTTTGGCCCTGTTGCTTTCATACTTTAACTCCCATCATTAATCTCCTTATGTGTCCTTAAACAAACGTCATTCATTCCTTCCACAGCTCTCTGGCAGCAATTCTTCCCCTTCCTTTCCCCCCAGTCCCCTTTTCCAGTTAAACAGGGAGCTCTTCCTCCCCTGACTCGTCAGTGTTGTGCTCCTGCCAGTCAGGGAGCAGCATTTTGGTCAGGCAGTTTCCTGCTAATTACAAGGAAAAACAGGAGAGCCCTTGATCAGGGAGCTGGAAACCCTTGAGGAGGATCACTCTGCTGAAGGGAGAATTCCAGACTAACCCTGCAGTGAGAGTCCCCTCCACTTGGGCAGGTTCTCAGCACAGGGAAAATATTGCCTGTGGCACTCAGCAGCCTCTGAGCATCCTACAAACGCAGCTGCTCTACAAAAGGTGCCACTTTGGGGTGATTTGGTGACAAACAAGGCTGTTCTTTCTCATGACAGGCACGGCACAGCTGCAGCTCTCACTGTTTGCTCAGGACTCTGAAACAGCTCCATTTCTCAGCAGCCAGAGAAGTGCTGTCACCTCCTTTTCCTGGGGAGAGGAGGCAGAAAACGCAGCCCAGTCCTGCAGTGGAATTTAGACTCCAACTCTGCCCCTGAGGGGATAAAATCCCACCTTTTCCAAGGACTTAAAACCCCTCTCCTGGATGGAGCAGCACTCGAGTCCTGCTCACACTGCCAAGGCCACAGTGTCCCCAGCCAGGGGAGGACAGGCTGACCTTCCAGCAAAGGCAAACCCCCAATTTTCCAGGCCAATTAAGCTAATTAAGGCTAATTACACATTAGCCATAAGGCAGGTGGGCACAGAACCACACTTCCGGGGCTCCATTTTGGGGACACCACGATGTCACCCCCTCCTCCACATCTGCTCAGGGAATCTGCCTCCAACACATCCTCAAAAGAGGAGGGCCCCTCCCCCAAAAACCTCATTTTCATGAGGTTTAACAGCCAGGCCAAGCCAGGGTTGTGAACTGGAGATAAATAACCTTCACTTCAGAGTGGCTGATTTTCCCCTGCCACCTCTGGGAGCAGAAATAGCAAAGATTAACTCTTGGTGTGACCTCACGTAACTCCCGGACATCTGGACTCTTCTGCTCTGTCCTGCTCCCCCAGCAGTGCTGCCATTCCCTCTGCCCTTGCTCAGCCACAGCCTCTCCCTCATTATCATCTGTCAAACCCAATTAACAAGTGCAGTGACATCGGGGGACACGATTCCTGAATCTCCTGCCAGAGCCACTCCACAGGAGCCACCACCCTTGAGAAGATGGGGTGAAGCCCCCAGAAAATTGCATTTCTGCCCTCGTGATGCTCCCCTGGCAGCCCAGAGCACTCACTTGGACTCTCCCACCTGTTGGAAAAGCCCATCTCTGCTCCTAAAATCCAAATTATCTCCCCTTTCCCAGCCATTTCACTGGATAAAAGGATTTCAGGCCAACAATTTGGTGGTTTGCAGGTGCCTCCTCTGAGCTGTTTTCCTCCCCTCCAAACCCAACAGTGCCTTTCACAAAAAGTGCTTGGCTGTGTTTTCCTGATTAACCAGTTAATGAGGAGTCTGCACAGAGCAAAACCAACAGGAAATGAGGCAAACATCCCTCCTGTTCCGAACAAGAGAAAGCACAGGGAAAAAAATTCCAAAATATTCCCCTGAAGAGTGGCAAAAGCTCAAGTGGAAGAGGCAAAGTGCTTTTCCTAGGAAATACCAACCACATCCACACATGCTTAATAACATAAAGCTCCTTAATGATCAGGAATATTCACAAATAAAAGCCTGAAGTTATATGGGAATAGCTTCAAAACCAACTGGTTCTAATCCTGTCCCTGCTCTTTCTGCACTTCTTTAACTTTGCTGCAAGGTTGCGAATTTTCTTTTTAGTTGTTGTTTTTGTTTGCTGGAAAAAAAAGGTCACCTAAAGGAGAAAAAAAAAATAAAAATAGAGAGACAGGCTGGGATAATTTTTTGGCAGAGAAACCCTGGCAATATCTTCTAGGTCAAAAGTGATGTTTCTCCAAAAATTTAAATTTCTTGAGCCCAGCAAACAGATTTTCAAGGCGCAGAGAGGGCTTTCATTACATTGGAAGTCTCTGAATGCAGGATTTTTCTGTAGAGCTCATGAGCCAAGTTGTGAGACGCTACTAAAGTCCAAAAATAAAGGATATTAATCACTTGGCCGTGATTTTATTTCTCACATAACCACATCTGATACGTGTTTGCCTGTATATGTATAAATAAAACATGAAAAGACAACCTTTGATCAGAATTAAATAAGTTAAAGAGCTCAGCACTACCAAGAGCAGCAAAATTCTGTCCCTTTGCTTTGGAGAGGCTCAGCAGAAGCTTCTCCATCTCCTTTCTAGGGCAGGAACTTGTGATTCCCACACTCCAGGAGTTCCCACAGCCCTTCCTTTCCCAAAACCTCAAACTCACCCCACAATTTCCTCCCCACCAGCATCTATTAAACCCCACCAGTACCCAAACCGAGCAGCTTAGCAGTGCCCACGGCTCAACACAGAGAGCTTCAATTAAATCAATTAGCATCCCCATCCACGGCTAATACTGGAGACGTAGGAGAGGCTTTATTATCCAAATAGAAAATCAGTTTGTGTGTCCAGATGGTCACTGGAGGCGCTGGAATTGCCACTCTCTCGCTGTGTTTGGGCCTGTTTGGATGGCACCAGCCCTGTTTATCAGCTTGGAGAGGAGCCTGTGCCATCTGGGCGAGAGGAGCTTCATTGTCTGCCTGGCAGGCACGGGGTAAACACAGCTCCCCCACCCACTCCACTGCCATTTATTAAATGTGGAGTCTGGGAAAGTGCTGCTGATGCCTCGAGTTTTCTCTTTGCTGCATTCCAGGCTCTGCTGCCCAGGGAGCAGCTCTGAGCTCACAGGCAGGGTCACTCAGCTCTGCACACAGCAGGGACACAAAACAAATCCTTCTCCTGCTGCACACCAAGGACAACGTTCAGCCCAAAGCACAACTGGGACTGGATTTAGGGGCTGGGACTGGACAATTCAACCCCAAAGTGCAAATGGACCAAAACTGATCAAAGTGTGAAACCTGGGGACTGTTTGTGCATTTTGTGACCATTTTGTGCCCATTTTGGGTCCATTTTGTGCCCATTTTGGGTCCATTTTGTGCCCATTTGGGGTCCATTTTGTGCCCATTTTGGGTCCATTTTGTGCCCATTTGGGGTTCACCTTGGGTGTAGCCCTGGCCAGACTCTTTTCCTGCCCAAGGTGTACCCTAAAGGCCTTTAAATAAATCTCTGCTTTATTCTTTGGCTCTGTCCAGTCTCTGTTCCTCAGCCTTCCCAAGGCATCACTGGGAGCTGAGTTTGAGGGAAGATGCCCTGGGGAGCCCTGGGCAGTGTGGGGATGTCAGGATGTTGTATAATTACCCAGATTTGAAATTTTACTGGAATTAGATCAAAGATAGGCAACAGTGGCAAAAGAGCACGGTCAGATGTGGCTGTGATTTGCTCTGTTCCTACAAATTGTGGCCACACAAATTCTTTTTCCTTTCAAAAACAAGTGGCATCTTAACCTGCATCGTTTCACATACAGCACAGAAATAAAACTGAGTATAGAGAAACGACATCCCTAAAATTGTGGGGAAATAATAATAAAAAAAAATCTAATAAAAGTAGGTGATACTTTAGTAGGTACTCTGTTTTATCTGCACCAGTAACAGCCTGACAACTCCCTGTGCCCTGCTGCCCTCCCTGGCTGCAAGGGGATGCTCTGGGATCCTCAAGGGCAAGGAACAGAGCCAAAAACTCAGCCCTGCGAGCTGAGAGCTCACCAGCACCTCTGATCTGCTCTTCGGGGGAAAAGGACAAAATTCCAGGTATTCCTGAAGGCAGGAGCCCGCCTGCACAGGGAGCCTCGGAGGCAGCCGAATTACCCGGGCTGCAGAGATGCTCCAAACCCAGCGCGGTTCAGCCCCAGCCGTGGAGAGAGCCCGGGACGGGCTCAGCAGAACTTCTGAGCATCAGCAGCTCCCCCCGGGCTTTGTAACGACAGCACGGCAGCGCTCACAGCCCGTTAAGTCTCTAACTACTGTTAAAAACCTCCCATTCGTCTCCCGATGTCACCTCCCTGTCGGGAAAAGCCAGGGATAATCCTTCTGTTCTCGCACTCTTTATCTGGTCCAGCGGCAGAGATTTTCCCCTCATTATGTGGGTTACACACAGGACAGGCACGGCTACACAACCCGGAATGCTTGCCTGGGCACGAATGAAAAATATCATGGAAAAAAACCACGAGGTATTAAGTTATTATAAATAACTTAATTGATAATTAAGTTATTTATAATGTAAATCTGCATAATCAGCACTACTACCTTTATAACTCTTACTAATACTGGGGTTTTGTTCCAACACTTGTTGCTGTAACCTTTCTGCTTTAATGTCTTTTTTTCTATTTTTTTTTTAAGCAGGCAGTTTAGAATAACTGCTGTTCTTTCTAAAAATCTCTTTTTAGAGCCAGCTGACATACGATAAAACAAAAAAAAAAAAAAAAAAAAAAAAAAAAAAAAAAAAAAAAAAAAAAAAGAAAAAAAAAAAAAAGAAAAAATCAACAAAAACCCCTTGTGAGATTCGGAGTGCCGGCGAAGTTGTGCTAAAAGTGAAGCAGGTTACAAAAGTGCTCCTGTGAAAGTGGATGTGTCATTCCCTGCTGCCTCGACATCGCCTCAATTAAGTTTTCTCGTTGAGGTAACCTGGAGGCAGCGCAGCGAGGTGACAGATGGAAAGTCTGCCTGGCAGGGGAAGTGCGGGGCTCTCCTGACATTAAGCAATTTATTGTTCTTTTTTTTGCCTCTTGCACTCGGCGTTTCTGACCAGGTCAACAGGCAGGGAGCGGAGAGAGCCGGGTTTGGGTTCGGGTTTCACACCTCAGAGGGGAAAGAGTCAAAAGGAAAAAGCTCCGGGAGCAGTAACTGAGAAATGACAGAGATGTGCTTTTTTTCTCACCTCCAGCCCCGTTCCTTTATTTTATTGAGGGCTGTCACACGAGCGTGGTTTTCGAGGAGATGCAGAAAGCTCTCCTGCATTTCCCAGCGCTGCGCTCTGAGGGCTGGCAGTGATAAAGTGAATTTTCCGGCCGCTGGGCGGGGTGGGATGGGGATGCCTGAGGGCACACAGGGCTCTCCCTTGGGAACTGGGATTTTCCCGGTGCCTGCCGCCCCAGGGTGGGTCAGGAACCCGGGGAGGAGAAGTTTTAGCAGATGAGCAAAGGCAGGGTATGAAACATCAACCCCAGTTGAGGAAACTGCACCACGGGAGGCTCAGGCTGGACATCAGGAGGAATTTCTACGTGGAAAATGTTGTTAAACATTGGAAGGGGCTGCCCAGGGAGGTGGTTTGGAGTCCCCAGGGGGTGACTGGATGTGCCAAGGTGGGGATGGGCCACAGGTTGGACTTGAAAGTCTGGGAGGGCTTTTCCAACCTCGATGATTCTGGAATTCTGGGATTCATTCGAGGTCATTCCTTGCTTTTCCTTTCTGATGCTGCCTGGGGTGTTTCTGCAGGAGCTGAGAGCGGCAGCTTTCCCCTCTCACACAGACCCCACAGAGCTCCCCCGTGTCCCTGTCACCTTCCAGCCACTCCAGAGACACCCCTGAAACCCCTCCACAACTCCCTCCATCCCCACTCCTTCTACTTTGCATTAAATCCATCAACAGCAACGCCAACTCAAATCCCAGCCTTTGAAGTTTCTGGGCTCATTCACTCTTAGGATTTCCCTTTCCCAAAAAAAGCTTATTTAACCTGACATTCCTAATTCCTCTCGCCCCAGGAGGCACAGCCAGGGATTTGCACAGCTCTGGCACGGATCTGCTGGGTCTCCAGAGATCTGTCTGCAGGGAAAGGCAAAAAAAAAAACAACAACACCCTGGAGAGGCTGAAGGAGGTGGGATTTCACCTCTTTCCTCCCTTCCCCGACCCTCCTCCAGCAGCTGAAGTTCCCAAATCCTGGCAGAGGCAGGGATATCACTTTACTGAGAGCCTGTCAGCTTAACCCAGGCCTGGAGAAGCCTCTGGAAGGCTTTGGAGGAGGCTTATCCTGCACTGCAGTTAATCCAGCGGCCACACACAGCCTTTGGGGAGCTGCTGGGAGCCTCCTTGGTGCTTTTCCTGATCCAAATCCTACAGCCAGGCCTGGGCGTGTGTCCAGCTGCTCCAGATGTTATGGAAAGCCCAGGGGACGAAGAAAAACCTGAGCAGCACCGACCTGCAAGCTCCTCCAGAGGAGCCTTTGTTTGGTTTTCCTTTCCCCTGGCTCATTTTGGTGTCTGCTGCTGCTGCAGTGAGCCCAGGGCTGAGGGCAGGACCCCTCCTCCATTAGCAGGGACGGAAATGGTTTCCCCTCTGAGCAGCAGCAATGCCAGCAATTTCATTTCCTGAGTGTCTTTTAGTCTTGAATATATATTGCTTACTTAAAGAGACAAAAAAAAAAAAAAATAGTCACACGTGCTACAAAGCTTCAGCTCTCCATCAGGGACATGTGAAAGTTTGTGAGGGACAAAAACAGGACAAAGTGCTGGAGTTTGGTTATAAAAGGGCAAAAATCTTCCCAATTTTTTAGGAAAATGCCTCAAGATGACTGGGCTGGTGGAAGGTGTCCCTGCCCATGGTGGAGGGAGGGAATGGGGGGAGCTTGAAGGTCTTTTCCAACCCCAACCATTCTGGGGTGCAGAAATCCTGCCAGGAGCCAGCAGAGCCCTGCTTGCAACAGGTGGGTCGATAAGGTTAATTCAAAAATATGAAAACACACGGGCAGGAGGGGAAAAAAAAGGAGAGAATACTGCTTTTCTTCTGCCCCTGTTATCTCACCAAAGAGATCCAGATAACAACAAACACGAGAAGCACAAATATAGATTTGTTATTAGCATTATTTGCTGCAGGGCCAAGGGAAGGCTGTGGAAATCACCTCCTCTCCTACAGAGCCAAGCAGAGCTTCCTCCTGTATTGATTTCTGGGAGCAGGACTCCCATTGACAAATGTAATTAGGCTAACAGTGATGAAAGGAAAATACTTTCCCTCCTAGGTGTAATTATGGACACTGCTCTGCATTTGACCCAGGCCAGATCTCTCTGAATCACAACCAGGCACTGCACAGTGCTGATCCTGGGACTCCTGAATGCCACTTCCATAAGGAACATTCCAAAAAGGACATTTTTTCTCATTTAAAAGAACTCCACTGCAATGGGTCTGCCTGTGGTTGTTCAGTGGGAGCTTAACCAGCACCACAAAGCTGGGTTAAAGGAGAAAATATTAATTAAAAGAAAGGTTTTGGGGGGATGCAACCCCTCTGAGGTGCTGGAAGAGCCCTGAGAAGAGCTGAGGAGGGTGTGGACAGACTGCCTGTGTCCCTGACCGACAGGAATTTTGGGCAGCAGGACAGGCTGGGGGTTCCCTGGTGGCAGCTGGGCAACCCTCAGCCTGGGCAAACCTCCAGCACAGCCAGAGCGACCCAGGGCACTGCCAGCCCAGCCCTGTGTCCCCAGAGCGTCACCTCCCCGTGCCCCACGCAGGGGCACTGCCAGGGCAGGGAGCAGGAGGTCAGCACACGCCAGAGCCCCGAGCGCATTCCGTGGTTTTAATTTCCTCTCTGCTGGAGAGCGCTCGGCGCTGCTGCACCTGCTGCAGAGCACAAACCCTCCCCGTGTGCCCTCCCTGTGATCTGTCCCTGTGATCTGTCCCTGTGATCCCCCCTGTGATCCCTCCCTGTGTGCCCTCCCTGTGATCCCTCCCTGTGTGCCCTCCCTGTGATCCCTCCCTGTGATCCCTCCCTGTGATCCCTCCCTGTGATCCCCCCTGTGATCCCTCCCTGTGCCCTTCCTGTGATCCCTCCCTGTGATCCCTCCCTGTGATCCCTCCCTGTGCCCTCCCCGCTCCCTGCCCTGCCCTGGGGCACAGTGGGGAGGAAGGAGGCACATTCCTGCCCATTCCTGCCCCTCTGGAGATGCCACTGCTCATCCCTGCCTCCCCTGCTGCCCTTGGGAGCGGCTCCAGGGGCTGCCAGGAGCCCCCAGCTGCTGAGATGGGGAGGGGGAGAAGGAAGGGGGCAAGGGGGGTGCTCACGGGGTGGTGTCTCACAGGATGCTCACAGGATCCCATGGAAAACATGGATTCAAGCCATTGATCAGCACTGAGGGTACAAAAACTTACAGGATCCCAAGGAAAACATGGATTCAAGCCATTGATCAGCACTGAGGGTACAAAAACTCACAGGATCCCATGGAAAACATGGATTCAAGCCATTGATCAGCACTGAGGGTACAAAAACTCACAGGATCCCATGGAAAACATGGATTCAAGCCATTGATCAGCACTGAGAGTACAAAAACTCACAGGATCCCAAGGAAAACATGGATTAGACTCATCAGTCAGCACTAAGAGCATAAGAATTCACAGGATGCTGTGGAAAACATGGATTAAAGCCATTGATTAGCACTGAGGGAATAAGAACTCACAGCAACCTGTAGAAGATGTGGATTAAACCCATCAGTCAGCACTAAGGGCCTAAGAACTCAGAGGATCCCATAGAAAATATGGATTAAAGCCATTGATCAGCTCTAAGGGCCTAAGAACTCACAAGATCCCATGGCAAACATGGATAATACCCATCAGTCAGCACTAAGGGCCTAAGAACTCAGAGGATCCCATAGAAAATATGGATTAAAGCCATAGATCAGCTGTAAGGATGGCACAGGAGCTGCTGTTCCCACACAGCCCTGGCCTCCCCAGCAGCCTGTGCACCTGCAGGAAGCACAGGACTCTGGAAAGGAGGGGAATTTCCCTTGGGCACACACCTGTGGGGCACAGGTTATTCCAGCAGCACGGAAAAGGAGCGGTGGGAAAAGCAAAATCTGCAGACCCGACAGCCACATCCCTCCTTCACGCCCCACTTCTCAGCCAGACCTCATTTCTCATTTAATGGCTTTTTTGTAAAAGCCTTTTCTGTTTAGTTTCCAGCTCTTTTCACACCAACTTTATGATCCCTTCAGCAGAGCTCTGCACCAGGTTCTGTTCTGCAATAACCAAGACAAATGGCATTACAATAATTCAGGCTGCAGGCATGGCTATCATTAATGCTCCTGGTTTTACTGGGAGTGTGCAACAGCCACCCAATGGATTTTTAAAAACCCTTCCTGGCTTTTATCCCTGACAGGGAAAGGCAGGAAAACCAGACAGTTTTCTTCTCTCAGCATTCTTTTTTTCCTCAGTTTTATGTGGATTGATCATGAAATGCCCCCAGAGAGTTTCTGGTCTCTTGATTTTAATTTTTTCATTGATTTCCTCAGTTTACAGTTTTACTCTTGGGCCACAAAAAAAAAAAAAAAAAAAAAAAACACCAAAAACAAACAAACAAACAAAAAAACCAAAAAAAACCCACAAACAAAAAACCCACAAACAAAAAACCACACCCCAAACAAACAACAACAACAAAAATACCCACAAAAAAAACTTTAAAGAATGAAAATCCTGTGCAATTTCCAATTTCTGTGCTCAAACTTATTATCAGCACTGAGGGAATAAGAACTCACAGCAACCTGTAGAAGATGTGGATTAAACCCATCAGTCAGCACTAAGGGCATAAGAACTCAGTGGCATCACCATCAACCTTGTAGGAGGAAAAAACTACCCTGGAAGTGTCTGAGGCCGGGTTGGATGAGGTTTGGAGTGACCTGGGATAGTGGAAGGTGTCCCTGGAACAAATCATGACCCCAAGGGTCAAATCCTCATATTTTTTTAACATTTTCAGGGATGGTGACTGCACCACTTCCCTGGGCAGCCTGTTCCAATGCTGAAATTTCTCCTAATATCTGATCAAATGTGGGGGTATCAATAGCTGAGCTCCAAAGAGAAAAAGGTGGAGAAGACTAAACTCCTGGAAAAAACAAACTAAAGCACAAATCCCTTTATCCAGCTGACACCAAGTACACAGAAAGGTGACACCAGAGCTCTCAGGGGAGCCTGGAAATGTCACTGGCTCTGGGGACAGAGGGCTCTGTGCACACAGCTCTGGGTCAGAAGGAGCAGCTCAAGCCATGAGCTCTACCCCAGCAGGGCTGGTTTATTTTGGTGCCTCCCAATTTGACATTTAGAGCCTCTGTTTGTGTCCCTGCCTGCCTCTGGGCAGCACCTCCCAGCAAATGGGGCCACCCACGTGCCCCAAACAGCAGCAATCTGCCAGGGCAGGGGGAGCTGGGCTGATGAAAACCCCTCCTTAAACCAGCACAACAGCTGTTCCTGCCTGGAATGCACTTCCAGCAGATTCACAGCCCTCTCCCTCTGCCTCCACGCTGCTCAGCTCCCCTCAGGGTGTTCACAGCAGCTCCATCCATCTCCCAGCCACGCCACCCAAAGCCATCCTGGAAGGAATTATGGCAGCCAGTCTTGGGGCATTGAAAGCGAGCATTAGCCAAACTCTTTGCTCCATAATTTTCCTCCCCTTTTAAGCTGTCTCCTTCCAGGGCAGGCAGGGAAGTTTATGCTGTGCAGGAGGAGGTGGTTGTGTGTTTCTCTGTGCACCTCCAGTTTTTTCCTGCCAGCATCACAGGGAAAGAGAAAAAAAACCAAGCCAGGTAAAACCTGCAGCCTGTTGGACCCTTCCCTCCCTCACCACCACCCAAAAATACCCTTCAGAACCCCTTCAAGGAACTGCTGCAGCACTCTCAATAATTACCTTGAAAGTTCTGCTGCCATAAATCACGTTAAGACCAACTCTGCTCGAGTGTTGTAAGCAGAAGAGATGATGGGGGCCTTGTACAATGGCCAATGACCAGAGAGGAGTGAATTAAGAACATAAATGTAAGTGATGAGGGCCATTTCCTCACTGTGCCATCCAATTCTGGAAAACACTTGTCTTTTCTCATCAGTGCTAAATTGGAGCTGCAAGAGCTGCAGGAGTGTGCATGGAAATGGGCAGGGAGCTGCCAGGGGCCAGCAGCAGAGGCTGTGTGGGTAAGGACTAATTAGATCTTGAACCAAAAAACTCCCAGATCTTCTCCCCACCCCCTGCTAATGCCTGGAAAGATCTGAGCAAACACCACCTCAGGCTGGCCGTGCTAAATCCAGTGATTCAGGTGTGTTTGTACCGATGGCATTATAAAAAGAAACTCCATGTAATTCACTGACGATGAGAGCAAATCTGAAATCAAGATTTATTTGCCTGATTTCCTTTTTTATTTTCCCTAATATTTAACTCACAGATTCCCAGCCTGATTTTCTTTGCTGCTGCATCCATTATTAAGAGATTTTAAACCCCTCTGCCCTTGGGAGGCAGAGCAGTGCTTGGGTTTCTTGCCCTTTTCCCTCTGCAGCCATTGGTTGGGGTTTGTTTCCTTTTCCATTAATTATTCCCAGTTTTGCTGGTCACAGCTCCATGGTTCTGCTCCACTGGAGCTTCCCAAGGCACCTGGTGGGATTTTCACTGCCTGGGTGAATTTGCATAAAGAGTTCATCATCTTATTTTGCAGGAGGGGCTGGAATTCCCCATCCAACCTCACATTCTCTAACCAGAATCAGTTTCTAGACCTGCTTGTTCAAAGAGGAGTTCTCCAGACTGGCAGGGTACCCCCAAATCTCTTTTTTTCCCCTATATCTTCCACGTCCCAGTGCTCCTCCCTAAATAACAAGATGCAATACAGCCAAAAGAGCACCTAAAATCATATAAATCACCAAAATTCAGCTGTTTCCAGCAGCTGCCTCCCCCATTCCCACCCCTTGGGAAGGAGAATCCAATATAAATTACAGTACAAAAGTTGGCTTGACATGTTATAAACGCTCTCTCTTTGAATTCAGTCAATAATATTTTGCATTATTAAAATATGAGTTTACAATCATTTCTCGTCTGAAAGCTGTTTAAGCAGTAAACACCAGGCTCGTTACTGATTCCCAGTTTGCACTGGGATTATTTAATGCTTTTTCCTAGACTGATTTTCCCTCTATGCCCAGCTCCTGGAATTATGGGATGCCTGCCCTCACAGCTCCTGTTATCCCAAAAACCTCAGGTTTTTGCACCAGGAGGTGGCAGGTTTTAAACAGGTGTGATCTGTAAGCTACAGCCACATGTCATGAGGGTTTCCAAATAAATAAATAAAGTGATTTATGCTGCAGAGAGGCTTCACAGAGAGATCTGAGCACCCACAGCTCCGAGCACATAAAGAGGAAATTCTCATCCTAGCAGAGCATCCCTGTCCCCACCCTGGTCCACCCTGGGTAGTTCATCACAACCTGCCTAAAATACCTGACTCCTCTTATCCCAAAATCCTCAGGAAGTGGCAGGTTTTACACAGGTGTGATCTATGAATTATCACCACAGGTCGTGAAAACATTCAAATAAAATAAAAAAAAATAAAGTGATTTATGCTGCAGAGAGGCTTCACAGAGAGATCTGAACACCCACAGCTCCAAACACAGTGGGGAAAGTCTCATCCTACCAGAGCATCCCTGGATAGCTCATAACAACCTGCCCAAAACACCTGACTGCTTTTCGAAGGTGAGTTCTCAGCTCTCCAGGAACTTGTAGAACAAATCCCTGAACAGAGCAGAGGCACTGGAGTGGAATAAAGAAACACAAGGCACAGATGGCAGCGGCTGGGGAAGCTCTGACCGTGTGAGAGGCACTGGTGGCAGGTCACTGTCACCTTCCAGAAGGGGTTTGATCATGGCTAGGGAGGCTTTTTTCTGCTGGGCAAGCAGTCAGGAACTCGGAGTTCCAGGTGGAAATGCAGATATTGAAATGCAGCCCCAGCCTCTGGCCCGTGCTCCCGAGCTGGCTGTGACAGGAGTTTGCCAGAGCGAACAGCAGTGCCCTCAAAATGAAGTTTATAACTCGCTCTTGTTTATCTGTGTCTCTATTGCTGCTATTAATATTTAATGTCTCTGGAGGAAAGGTTCCTCTCCAGCAGAACGAGCCCTGCTGCAGCATTAATCAGAGCACCAGCAGCCCCGAGCTCAGCTCCACGCCTGAGGCTTCCCGTGGCACATTCCTGACCTGGGGAGAGGGAGCAGGCTCTGGGAATGCTCTGAGCCCTTGCTGTCAGCCCCACCGTGGCTTTCAGCACCAAGGGGAGGAGAAAGAACCAATCCCAGTCTGGTCCCAGCACAAATTTCAGGCACAGCCGTGACCTGAACCTCCCAGACCTTTGTCCTCACCATCACATTGCCCTCCTGATCCTGGGCAGAGGAATCCGGGGAGAAATGAGGGAGAAAAATGACTCTGGAAGCCACAAGAACCTTTTCTAAAAGCTCTGCATGGCAGCTCATTAGGACCTGGCTGGGCTTTGCTCTGCTCCCATTAACGATCCCCTTCTCCTGCCCCTGTCCACACCTTAATGGGCAAACCCCTTAAAGAACCAGGTCAGCAGCTGGTGTTTGATGGCACCCCCATTTCCCCTGCCCTAAGCACCCTGAGATTCACTAACTGGCCCAAATCACCAGAGCTCTGCACTTTGATTTAACCCCTGGGAAAGGCACTGCTGGAGAAGGGCACGGGAAGATGGTGAGGTGGATAAAGTGAAGGAATGGGATCATTAGTTCCCACAATCATGCTCTCCCAGACAGCCTCAAATCCCTGACCACAGACTAGAACAAAGCCAGCCCAGCACAAAAGGGGTTTTCTGCCTTGCCCAGGCTGCCCAGCATCCATGAAGGAAATGAAATAATCCCAGGGAAACAGCAGCCACTGCTTGGAAAAGCTGCTGTGGCTGCCACCACACACAGACAAAGAGCTCCAAGGAAACCTTGCAAAAGCAGCCTCACACCAAGCAGCAAATGAGCTCCTGGTTTTGCAGCACAGAAAGTGGGACTGATGTTATAATCCTGTGGGATTGCATCCACAGGGATGTGGAAATTTCCCTTCAGCTCCATGGGCAGCCTTGCTGAGGTGATTTTTGCTCTATGGAATAAAGATTTTTCTGTCCAGCCCTTCTTGTTGCTACTCAATCAAGTGAAATGCAGTTTCAAAAATTATTTTCTTCCCTTAAAGTGCCTGCAACACCCCCCCCCCACCCCATATGCACGCAAACACACTCCTTTTTCAATCTCAGCTGCCAAATCTTAGCCCTGCACTTCAGGGCCAATTCCTCCTTTATTTACTGAAAGCTCACTCTAAATCTTTTAAATACCAGAAATGCCAGTGCTCCAAACAATTACTCTGGCTACAACATCAGTCAGTTCCTACATTTTCCATTAGTGCTACTCATTTGATGGCACTTTAAGCACATCTTTGCTTTAGTAAGATCTGGGCCATGCCTTTGCTGCATTTCCTGGTGCTCTTCTATCCACAAGATTCCAGATTTCATCCTCTGGACAGGACATCAGACATTTCCCTCCCAGATTTCACCTTCTGGCCAAGGGCACATCACACACTTCATTTCCCTTTCTTTCTGACCACCAGGAAAAATCAATCCATGCATGGCTCCATCACAAGTCCAACCCACATTGTAGTTCCTTGCAGAAGACCAGCAGTGCAGAGGGATTTGGGGGGGTTTTCAGGCTGGAAATCTTTGAATTAACATGCCAGGGGCAGTGGGAAGCCTCTGTGAAACATTTAACAACCAACACTGAGATTAGAGGCAGGAGGCAAAGAAACCAGATGGAGGCTGAGTGTCAGCTCTGAGCCTTCTCCTTGGAAGAGACAAGGAGCACGTTCTGGATCTCTTCCCAAGTGTTGATAGCAAGGAGAGGAAACTCAGAATCCTGGTTCGGGGTGGTCAAGGACTGGGGTTACCCCAAGGCAGAACCCAAAGCCTGAAGTCTCAAAGACAGGATCAGATTAGGTTTGTCCTGCACAGGTCACCAACTCAAGAGCTCCCACCAGAACTCCAATTTCCCATGATCAGGATGTGATTTGGGATGCCCTGAAGCCACCTTCACTGCTGGGCTCACCTTGAGCCCCTCCCAGCCCATCCTGCCCCAGCTGGAATTTGCCAAGGAGCCACCTTTCCACATTCTAGCACTTCCATCCAAGGGCTTTTTATCCCTTCCCTCATAAAATATTTTGATAGAACACTTCAGACTAAAAGTGGAGCTGCACCAGAACACAAACCAGCTCTCTCCTTATGCATACATATGTTTGATGTCAAAAAGACAGAGCAGGTCATTCCTTAGAAAAAGGCCCTTGGAATACTGATCCTCGCTGTCATCTCAGTTTTCCATCACGAAATGACAGCTTCCCGTCTCCAAACAAGCTCTAATGGAAGCACATTTATCCCCATCTTGCTGTAATCACATTAGACAGTCCTACCAATTTAACTTTATTGGTTCCTTAACTGTCTGAAAAAAAAAAAATAATAAAAAATCCATGCAGACCAGCCTGACATGTTTTACTACACAGGAGCAGCCACCTGCAGTCCCCTTCCGACAGCAGCATCCCGTGGACAATAAAGAGCCTTCTGTTTGGTCTTGGGCTTCCTGCTAAGATCTCATTTTCTTTAAGAGACTCGTGCAGCTTCTGAGCGCATCAGAATCCGTTTAAGCCCGAATTTGCGGCGTGTGCTCGGCCATTAGAGGCTCGGCCTCATCAGCGCTCGGATGCTCGCCCGCAGGAGAGCCGGGGGATGAATGCGGATGAGGCTGCTGCTCTCGGCTGCTCAGACACCTCACCCCGACACACAGAGGGGGAGGCGAGTGCAGGGCAGATTGCAACGCCAGGGATTTGCTTTTGCAGCCGGTTCTCGTCCCCAAAATTCCCGGTTTGGGCAGCGCCTCAGGCGGATGCGATTAACCTCTGCGGCATCCCGCTGCTTGCTGAAGCCACAAGCCGATCCTGCTCCGCAGGTGCCCTCGCAGATTTCCCTGGAGAAGCGATGGGTGTCTCCCGGAGCAGGGAAAAGAGCTGGCCCCATTCCAGGCACCGCCGCTTCAGAAAGGAGGAGAACAGCAGCAGCCAATTTATTTTCTGCCTGGGTGGAAACCTCAGCCAGCGCCTGCTGAATTTTGTGCTGTTCCCCCACCGGTTCTGTTTGTGTTGGGAGGGCTGTGCAGACAGGACAGGCGCTGCTGGCATCCCTAAGTGGACACAGAACAATCTCTCGGAGGGAAGGAAACTTTCCTCAGTGCTCTGAGCTCCTCTAGCACTGAAGCAGGGGAGTATTTTCCATGCTGGAAGGAAAACTGCAGCTCTGTCAACTCCTATGATAAACTGGCCCACCTTTCTTTACAAATAAAGCAAATTTTTTATGGAAAAGGCACCCAAGTGCCAGCCCTGGGCATGGAAGTGTTACTCAGATGCCCAGACCTGCGAGCTGGAGCTGGTCCATGCCAGCTCAGGCTGCACCCAGACACGCACAGATTGTTCAGCCCCTTCCATCTCTGCGGATGGAACTCCCAGTCCAGTCCAGCAGCTGTAATTGCAGGGCTAGAGGCAATGCCTGCACTGTCTTGGACACCCTTCCAGGCCCAGAGGACAGGGTGCCATCCTCCCCCTGTCTCCTGATGGGAAGTGGCAGTCACCCGGAGCTGCTGAGCATTCCCTGCCCGGGCAGCAGCCCTGGAGTGCTGCCACTCACACCCTGACACCACAGCCCCCTTGGAGAACCTCCTCCTTCCTCCCCCAGACCTCTCCAGAGCCCAGCTTGCCAAAACAAACAACCCCACGAGGCCAAAGGGAGCAGCAGGATCCCCCAAGCCTGGGGAACCAGGGGCTGCTCTACAGCTGCAGCTGGTGCAGCCTCTTCTCTTGGCTTGGCAGCGAACAACACCAACCCTTCCTCCCAAACCCATCAGCCAAAATGCACATTAACCAAGGTGCACCACACTCCTGCTGGTGCTGGGGAGTCTGAGCACATGCAACACTGCACAGCGGGCAGGAGCCAGCAGGGGAAGTGGATCTAATTAGCCAGAACATGGATTGGAAACCTCCAAGTGGTTGTGTTTTCATACCACCAAATTAGGCTCATCAGGTTACCCGCTATGGGCAGGATGATTTTTTTTAAGTGTTCCTTTGAGGCAGATAAAAGGTAACAGAAATTATTTCAGCAAAGCGCTCCCGGCTGTGTGGCTGAAAGGAGCTTTTGTCTCTTTTGGAGCTGAGTCAGGAGGAAAAGCAGCCTCTGAGGCCCCTCTGCTGCTCCCCACAGCCCCCCAAAGGAGCTGGTCCCACTCTGGAGGGCTCCCAGCACACTCCTGGCTCTGCCAGGGGGAATTCCAGCTCAGGCCAGTTCACCTCTAAATCAGCAGATTCACAAACCTGGAGTCTCACGGCCCGGAGAGATTAAAGATGTTTTAGCCAGGTTTGAAGGAGCAAATCAGCCTGTCTGCACTGCTGAGCTCAGCACTGGATCTTCTCTCCAGCTGCTTCCTCGACACAAGACGAGAGAAACATCCTTGGGGATCACCAGAAATGAGGGCAGGAACTCCATCCTGCTCTCCATGAAAACTCCAGTGAGAACTGGGCAGTTCTCAGCGCAGCAGCCTCACTTCTCCCACTGGGACAGGCAAATAAGGGTGTCACCGTGGGACAGACCCTGCAGGCACAGTCCCCTTCTCTCTGCTCTGCAAAAAGCCAGGCAAAACCCCAAAACCATCAACCTGCAGCTGCCCCAAGTCCAGGAGCTGAGCCCCATCTTTGAACTCATCTTCTACTTGGATTGAAATCCTGGGAATTCCAGAAGGCCGGAGCTCAGAGCAGCAAAAATGCAGAAATTAGAAATAGTAAAATTTAAAAAAATGCAGAAATTAGAATAAAATCAACTGGAGGAAGAGGAACAAGAGAAAGATCATCATCACAACAGCAGCACACAAAGCCACCCTCATGTAATTAAAATGCAATAAACTCCAAAGTCTGAGACTGTCCATATTATGCTGAGATTCCCAAATCCCAATTCCTCATCAAACCCACCCAATCCCATTTTCTGCCTGCCCACCAGCAGAAAAACAGATGATGGGAACAGGTAGCTCCCTTTGCAACACTAAATATCTCTGTTTTCCCTTATCAAGAATGAACTGGCATCAATTAGAAGACAAAGCCATTAGACACAATTTGTTTATTCAAATTAGCAACAAGCCTGTGTCAAAACCCCGGGCTCCCCAGGGCCCTGATCTCAGCCAGTGTTTGAGGCAGGATGATTGATGGAGCCTCCCACAGCCCCTGGTGGCTTCCACTGGCCTGCTCAAGGATCCATCTCAGCAGTGCAGGGGCAGTTCCCTGCCTGCAGCTGCCCCCAGCCCTGGGGTGGGCCCTGGTTTCACTGGCACTGGTCTCCATCACAGCCTGGTGCAGGGATGTGCCTTCCCTTCGGATCCACCTCACCTGGCTCGGATCCACCTCACCTGGCGGGGCTTTGAGACCCTCAGGGCCGAGCAGAGTTCAGAAAATCAGCCTCCTGAGATGTTCCACCTCACCAGGGCTGCGCTGGTGCCCACGGGGTGTCAGCAGGGGCTGCCTGCACTGCTCAGCCTCTGAACCCACTCTGACTACAAAGACAGGGCAACACTTGCAAGTGAGCACTGAAATACCTGGCAATTTCCAGAGGATTTGGGTAAGGACTGCAGTGCCCCTGTCCTCTCTCTGTTTATGGAAGGCCCTCACACATCACTGCACAGCAGCAGTGTCAGGCTCCCAGGGTTAATTGGCCCTCAGCATCTCCAGGGCTGCTTCCTCCTTTAATAGCCAATTAGACCTTATTAGCTGCGTTGTCATTTACATCCAGGCCTCCCAGCAGCAGTCCAGAAGCTACAAATTCGCCTCAGCAGCCCCTCAGTGGCCTGGACCTTTTCATCATGAGCTGACCTTGCTGCTCTGCTCGTGGCCTCTCTGCTCCAGGACAGCTCTGCCAGCAGCTCACCTGGCTGGGGCTGTGGGAGTGCCCTGCAGGGAGCACGGATGGAGGATCACAGGAAGGTCTGGCCCATCAGGAAAAGTGTCTTAATGGGCTGCAGAGAACATCTTCACAAACCTCTGAGAGCTCCCAGCCCTGGGCAGGCTGTGCTGACACCCTGCAGCTCAGATCAATGGGCAGGGCTGGGTAACAGCCATTGATTTTACAAGTGTAATGAAGTTGTCGAGTCTCTGATTGAGCCATTAGGGAGTGTTCATGTTATCGACCTGCAGGGCCAGGGGGCCGAGGAGGGTTGGGGTTTCCCTTTTAAAGAGCAAGCAGCACTTGCTAAAGAGAGGTGAGTGCTTCCCTCCTCATCCTCTCCCTGCTCCACCTTTCCCTCCTCTGCTTTTCCCATCCCACACTGCCATCACAACACCACTCACACACTCCCAGGTCCAGGAGATTTCCTAACCCTCCTGCACCCTCTGGACCAGCTGGAATTCCATCCCAGTCCAGGCCATCCCAGTCCATTCCATTCCATCCCATCCCAGTCCATCTCATACCAGGCCATTAAAATGCTGGAAGAATTGTGTATTAACATCTCCAGAGAGGCTGAATGAACACAGCCTGCTCTTCCTAGAAACTAAATCTGAGGTAAAAGAGATGGGAAGAGCAAGATAATCCCACCATAAAGCACAGGACAGAATCATTTAGAGATGAAGGGGATATTTAAGGATGCCATTAAAAAGCAGAAATGAATGTTCAGCTGTGGAAACGGGAGAGGGCTGCTTTCACATGACAAAACCCAGACAGGTTTGGGGTTAATTCTGCTCCCTCTAAACCAGGGATTGATTCCAAGATGAATTTTCCATCTCCCAGGAGCTGCTCCCAACCCTTCCCCACCCCTGATCCTGCTGGTTTCACCCTCTGCACCTGCATCACTGCTGCCACAGTGTTCCTCTGTTGGTTGCTAACAGCCCAGGCAGATTTCCACACTTCCCAGGCCTTGATGGACACTGCAGCAGGCTGGGGCTTGGGAGATAGAGGTGTTAATTTGAGAGCTTGCTACAGGCAATTCCTTTCATTTTCTCTCTGCCTCTGCCTCATACCTGGATTGTAAGAACAAATGTTACTGTCAAAGCAGAAGTCCATCCAATAATTCCTGCTAATAGCCTCCCAGCCCTGGGCTACTCTCAGGTCAGGAAACTTCAGAAACTGATGTTGTTTATATATTTAATAACTCTGAAGTGCTTTTCTCTCCCCTGTGCTCAGCCAGTTTCCCCTTAAACCTGTGAAAACTTTCTGTACCCACCACATCCTCTGAGCTCAACATATCAATCACCTGTTGCAAAAAAAAAACCCCAGCTGATCCTCCCCACCTCCATTTTGCTGGGATTTGCCTTCCTGGAAACTCTCCAGCACAGGCATTACCTCTGAAAACACATCATTCCAGACAGGAAGGGGCATCCTGAGCATCACTAAAACAACCAAACCAGGTCACCTGGGTGTGCTGCTGTACAGGTGTGCCGTGCAGACACACATTCCCTGGAATGCCATGGGATCCAGGCAGCTGCACACCGTGGCTGAATCCAGCCCTGCCTGGCATCTGCAGGGCCCATTAGAAGCTGATGAATTGTTTTCTGCTCTCATGCCTGACTCTGGATTGGGTTATGGGCCCAGAAAATGTAATTTGCTTGCTGATATCAAAATGCCGCCGCTCACCTGAGGGATTAACACTGTGACAAAATCATTAGGAGCCTCAGGGAGTGCTGGAGGCCGCCTGAGTTCATGGAAAATTCATTCTTCAGCCTAATGAATGTCTTTTCCCAAACAACTCCCACAGCAGCCCCCCCTGTTTCTCAATTCCCACTAGACCGAGCAGACACACACGCACACGGGCTGGGCTTGACCCTGGCCCAGCTAAAGGGGCAAACAGCACCTTGCAAAGACAAAAATGGCATTGGGGACAAACGCCAGCAGCCTGCAGGGAACGTGTCCCAGTGGCAGAGGGGAGGCAGAGCTGGGAGCTGAGCCCCTCTCTGCTCTGCTCTGCTCCCACGCCTTCCCTTGGCTCCTGCAGCCTGCTCCCCCCGGGCGCTGCGCACAGGAGACAAAACACTGCTCTTGTCGCTGTCCCTGGAGCTGCTGCTCCTGCCTGGTGACGTGAGGAGCTGGCACTGAGTCACTGTCACTGCTGGGGAAGGGGAGAGCAGCGACCTTCCCTGCCAAATCCCCACGTCACACGCGCTGCCTGCTCCACGCCGGGGCCTCCTGCCACGGCAGCTGCATCTGCTTCTTCCCTCATCCCTGCCACCAAGGTGACACCGTCAAACATCTCCTTCAACATCCAGGCTGGGATTTGCATTTCAATTTGAGTTCGTTCTCGTGGTTCCCATGAACTTCTGAAAGAGCTCCCTGGCACGGTGATGGAGCACGCTCCCCCTCGCTGCTGACAGACACCGGGATGTATTTTTAGCCTTGATCCCTCCATTAGGGAAAAGTCACCCCCTTAAAAGAGCAGTTTTATTGCCGAGCTATATTAGCACAATGAGGGAAAATCGCTCCTAATTTTTATAAATTATCTCATCATCTGCAACTAATTAGCAGCTGCGGAAAGAAGGGGGGAAAAAAAAAAATCCTCGCCCCAGAGAGATGAACTCGGAGGTGCTCAGAGCTCAGAGCTCCCTGCTGGTCAAGGATTCCACGGGAATTCTCTCCCACTGCCCAGGTGAGGAGCTGTGCAACCCCTTCCCCAGCACCACGGAATAATCAGGGTTGAAAGGGACCCCTGGAGATCATCAGCACAGTGAGGAATGGTTGTGCTGCAGCTTAGCTGGAAACTTTATTAAAATCCAATCTAATCAAGCTGTTGCGAGTCTCCATTCTCCTTACCCTTGCTCCTGGGCGCTTGTGCCTCTGTAAATGTGTCTATAAAAGTAAAATGAGCAAGCAGCCAACGGCTAAGCAGCACTTAATCAGGAGAAAATGTATACCCTGGTGGATAGCAAACTGCTATTAGGCTGGGGAGGGGGGAGACAGCAGGAAATAATAAGCTATAAATGGACAACCAAATAAATCTCCTGCCGCACCAAGTGAGAGCACATCTGGTTAGATGCCACCTCCAATGAGTTGTGAGCAAAATATTTATTTGCTGCTGAGCACCTGGCAGCGGGAGAGGGAAGGGAGCTGCTTTCCCTGACAGAAAATCCCACCTGGAATCATCTGAGAGAGCCCAGGGCATCGCTGGCCAGGCTGGGATGCTGTCCACGGCTTGTTCTGCTCCAAAAACAAGGGGTAAAATAGAGAAATCCATCTCTTCTCCAAGCCCAGAGCCCCTCTCCTCCATCCCCACCACGAGCCCCAGGAGGGTCAGGCAGGCAGAAGACTCCAAAGCTTTAAATACCACAGGACTTTAACACCTCTGATCCCTGAGAGTGCCTTAATTTAATATAGAGCACTTCAGCATTAGGAGAAAATGAGATTTGGGACTTGGAAGGGCCCGAGGGAAAAGCTCCTTGGAGAGGGGCATCACTGCAAAGGGGATTATCACCATAATCACGAGATTAGTTGAATAATCCCAGCCCAGAAGAGAGGTTTTGTTGTCTGCAAGATGCTCAGCACCCTCCTGCTTTCCCAGAACTGCAGTGCAGCGCGGGGTCAGACTGGATTTGGGGAACAACCTGAGGGAAAATGAGCCAAGGCTGTGCCTTACAGTCCATCCAAATCCACCAGGGTGACACTGCTGTGCTCATGGCAGCCCCATCTCCCAAACCCTGACAACACAGCACAGAAAAATTGACTTTTCACCCCCCACAGCCCCTCTCTGCTTCATTTTTCACTCTTTAACGCAGCCACAGAGTTCAAGCCTCCTAAAAAAGGTAATTTCGTCCTCCCTCCCCCAAGAAATTCAGCCTTTCCAAACGAAAAGCCAGGCCAGGCAAAATAAACTAAACCAAAATAAAATAAACCTCCCCTCCTAATCAGCCAGCCTGGCTCTTCTAAGGAAGTTCTTGCACAGTTGAATTGCGCAAAGTAAACAAATAATTACCAGCTATTTTCTTCTATAGGTCAGAAAGCAGATTAGCAAGCTGAGACTGAAATCTAAAGCACGAGTGTGGCGTGCCCAGGCTTACAAAAAGCAGAAAAAAACCAGCCAGAAGCTTGTAGAACAACCACAGCTCTCAGCCCCTGCTGCTCTCAGTGCAACAAGAAATCCACCTGCTCAGGTGTTGATAACCTGCCTGGAAAAACACCTAAACCCAATGCTAATATTTGACATTTCTGGATTCTCAGCTTTTTAACTGAATCCATCCTGATTTAGCACCCAGGGAATGGTTTTCTGGGAAGGGAAGGCAGGATTTGGTGCTTCTCCTGGAAATGCTGAATCCAGAATGCCTCAGAAGCCAGGGCTGAGCTCTGCTGCCAGAATCAGAAGGGAGAAAGAGGTGAGATATGTAAGCAGCAATGCCTGCATTAAACCCCATTGTATTTTTTCCCTTTTTTTGCAACTGAAAGCAAAATCCACCCTCCTGGAGCCCATTGTGGAGCAGGGAAGGACGATGCTGCTGGGGTGAGAACTTTAGGTCAAGGAGGTTGTGACACTTTTTCCTCCAAAGCTGCTTTAATTCAGCTCTGGCAGAGAAATCCATAAAAGCAGCAGGGAAAGGATGATATTCCAAGCATCAGGAGCCCCCAGGAGTGCAGGAGCTTTTGTCCTGACCCTGCAAGCAGAGCAGGTGAGAATGCCCTTCCCCACTGCTGTGCACAGATCGTTCTGTTTTCCCCCCCACAAAAAAAAAGCTCCAAAACCACCAAGCAGACACAGGGACCTGTTGCAGCTCCCTGCAGGTGCTGGCTCGGGCAGAGCACACAGCCAGTGCTGCCTTTTCAGGCACGGATAATGCTGGATGGCTTCCAGATGGGGAGGGTGGGGAAGAGCAGAGAACAGAGCCAGGACATTTAAAACAAAATATATTCAGCAAATGACTGGTTTTCAGGAGGGTTTTAGTCACACAGATTCTCTATTTTTTTCTTTTTCTTTTCTTTTCTTTTCTTTTTTTTTTTTTTTTTTTTTTTCATTTCTTCTGGCATTATGCTGTTACTTTATTCTCTTTTTTTATTCTCACTTCACCTTTCAGTGCTAGAAACCATCCATGCTTCACGCTGGAGGTGGCTGATTTCAGCAGCAGGAGAGGAAATTCTCCGAGCCAGTGTTCTTCAAACCAAGCCACCAAATGTTTTCGAGGTTAATTGATTCTCCAAGCATGAGGACACATCTTCCAAAAGCCTGTTCAGTGGCATGAACTGCTACTCTAAAACTCTCCCTGCTGCCAGATAATGCCTGAAAATGTTTCTCATTTCCTCACAATGAAATCTGAGAGCCCCAGGAAAACCAACAGCCACGGCTCCCTGGCAGTTTGTCATTCAAAATCATAAAATCCCAGAACGGGTTGGGAAGGAACTTAAAATCATCTCATGATGATTTCCACGGGCAGAGACACTTCCCACTATCCCAGGGTGTTCCAGGCTGGCCTGGGACACTTGCAGGGATCCAGGGACAGCCACAGCTGCTCTGGGAATTGTCAGCTTCAGCCTTGGAGTCAGAGATTTCATGTAAACAAAGTAATGTTTACAGAACTTTTATCATGTTTTTACATACCTTTCTGTGAAAGGACAATTAATGAACACTTTCTCAGACCAGTGGAGTTGAAGAGGTTGAACCTCAGTCCTCCAATCTGGTCTCCTTTTTAGAAATCTATATAAGCTGTAAAAAAACCCAAACTTTCTCTTTTCCCGCTTCGACTCCGTGGTGATCACTGCGCCTCCCTCGGGACAGCATTGCCCCACAAGGAATTCTGTGAGCAGAGGGAGAAGCAAAGGCAGCAGAGATTCCAGATTTTCAGCTCAGTCTGTGCAGCAGCAGAGCCTCCAACAAGCCCAGGGTTACCTGAGGGGTCAACACCTTCACTCACACCCCGTGCCTTGCTTTATTTCTCAGAGCTCTTCAATGCATCCCCTGCTGGCTCAGCAGCAAAAAGCCACATCACTCTGGGGGGTCTTTACACCTCTTTTCTCCAGGGAAATCCGTGTCTGTGTCCGAGTCAGGATGAGCTGCAGGCACCCTGAATCCCTGATTTTCCCACCCAGCCTCTTCCACTCCTGCTGTTCTCAGCGTGGAGAGCTTTGCCAGCAGAGTTTGCAGGGCTGAAGGGGCTGAGGAGGGCAGAAACAGCAAACAGCAGCCTGGAGACAGGGACTGGAGGGAGCTCAGAGCCTTTTCCTGCCCAACAACAACCCAAGCTGCCTGCAAATAAAACTCCAGAGCTCATCAAGCAACTCTGACCACTGAGGGTGCTTAATAAAGATTACTTTTCTACAGCTCCACTTGCCTGAGGCATCATTTGCTCCTAATGAGATGCTCCATGGGATTTAAACGCAGGAGGGAAGAGCTGGGTTTCAACCAGAACCAAGGAAAATGAGATTTCTGCTCCAAAATCGGAGTTGGGCAGCTCAGAACCATCTCCTACCACGGTGATGCTCCTCAGTTGTGCCAAGCTGGGCAAGCACAGGGCCTGCCTTGTGCCAGGGCTGTCCCATGGTCATGCTGGGGACTTGGGGACTTGGGCAAAGCCACTGCAGCCTCACCTGGCCCTAAAAAACTCAGCTGGGGCTCAAGAGGCATCTGGGGTGGGTATGGGGTTACATTTGTATGAGCACTGCAAGGTTTTCCTTGCCAACTCCACTGTTTTTGCTTTATCTTCTGTGATCATTGAGATCATGGGAATTCTGAGCGTGGCTGGAGTGATAAAAGCTCTTCTTGCCTTTGTAGCAGGGCCACCAGTGAACCAAGAATGCAAAAATAAAACCCTCTGTGTGATATTCTGGGGGATATTCTATCCACTGAAATGGGTAGAAATACAAAAGATAACAAATCCTGAAGGTCTGCAATTGCCAAGCAGTGTGAGGGATGTGGAAATAGAACTCCTGAAGGGCTGAAGCCAAAGAGCAGAATGGACTCACTGCTGGAAAAATGGGAATGTGGATGAGCTGGAAAAATGGGAATGTGGACGAGCAGGGGCAGCTGAGCACAGAAACCCTCAGTGCAGGGGAGGAAGGGCTGAGATCAGGGCAGCCCTGCCCTGCAGGAATCACTGACCAAGGAACAAGGTGGAGGGTGTCAGACGCTGACCAGCACAAGGAGCAGACCCAAATTCATCCCAAAGCACCCATCCTGTCAGCTCCAGAGGAGAGGCTGGGCTCTGGGATGGGTGAGGCTGACACCACGGCACAGCTTTGCAGCCCTCTCTGCCCCCTGGGCTTGGCAAGGAGATCACAGAAGTTGGAAGCTCGTGTGGGATGAGCCTGGGGCTGGAGCTCAGGCATTCATCCTGGCCTGCACCTCTGCAAGAGGAAAGCAGGAATAATTTCAGAGAGCAGCCAGCTCCTGTGAGCCTGCACTGGGGAGTGAACAGCAATCCCTCCAGAGCCCCTTCCTTGCCTGAATCCCCCCCAAACACAATTTCAGCTGCATGAGATGCAAGAACTTTGGGCATTTGTAGAGACCAGGTTGCTGGACAAGCCCAGGACAGGAGATAAAAATCCAGGATGGGCTCAGCTCTGCCTGTAGCCAGCTCTGCCCTTCTGGCAACAACCAGGCTAGCAAAAATGGAATATTTACAGAGGACAGACTCCTCTGAGCAGAGAGGAGCATAATCCAGGTGGGTCACCCACAACCTGGTTACCCCAAGGCTGGAATTTGATCCCAGATTCCTTCATCCCACCTGAGCCTCCCAACCCTCTTGATTCCTCTCTCAAAACTGACTGTAAAAAAGAATGAGAATCCACAAATCCTCCAAGTAAAGAACACAAGATGTTCTGAAACCTCAGGGTTGCACAACTAAGAAGAAAATCAATCCTCATCCCTCCCTGTGCTTTTGTCCCTTGTCCCAGGGACTGTCACCTCCAGGCCCAGAGCTCCAGCAGCCACCAGCAGAGTCCCAAAAATGCTGGGAGAAATCAGCTCCTTCCCTCCACAGGCAATTTTGGAAGCATCTGGAGCAGTTCTGCCACTGCAGAGAGATGGGTCAGGAGCACATGAGAGGTGACAGGTGACATCTGCATTAAGTCAGGTGGCCAGGTAAAGCTGGCCCAAAGCACTGGCTGCCCTTCTGTGACAGCCCTGCTCCTGCAGCAGCAGGTAATCAGTGGTCATTAATAATTACTGCGCTCTTTCTTTGGGTCAAACTGCAGCACTCGAGGTTTCCAGCATTTCCATTCCCTCCTAAATTTAGCAGGAGGCTGCTCCCCCTGCCTCACTCCTGGCCAGGGGCTCCAGGGCAGCTCTGGGTGCATCCACTTACCCCAAAAAGGAGCAGCACTGCGTGGCTCTGCTCTCAAAGTGCTCCCCAGGCACACGAGGGACCCAGAGGGGTCAAGGTGATCCCTCCCCACTCTTAGGGGATCCCAGCCCAATTCTGCCAGCAAGAGAAACTCCAGCAGAGATCAACCCACTTGAACAGCAGTGAGTGAGATCCTTGTGAAAGTACAAAGCACTCCTGGGCAAATTCTTGCTCCTGTGGCTCCGTTCTAGAGGATGAAGGCACAGCTGCTCCTTCCCCTCCCTCACATCCCAGCACCTCCACAGGCTGAGCTTTCCCTTCAGGAATGCTCACAGCAGATTAAAACCCAGTTTATTAAATAAGGCAGTGCTCTAACAAGGGTAATCCACTGATAATTTCACTCATTTAAACCCTATTTTATCTCAACCAAGTAGACTTATTTCCATTTAACAATCTTAATTCTTTCAGCACTTTCCAGCTCCCAAATTGGCTTCGACGGCAGCATTGACATTCAGCCATCACTTCCCCATAAAGTTCCATTTAGTCTCTCCAAGCCCCTGCAGTGTCTGGAGGTGCAAGAGGAATCCATTAGTGATGGAAAGGAGAAGGAGCCACCCCTCCCTGCAGCCTCCTGACACCCCCAGCCCTCCTCTGGCAGGGCTGGAGGCAGGCAAGGCCAGGCTGAGCTGCTCCTGCTGCCCTCAGACCCTCCCAGCTCCACCTCTCTGCTCTCACAGCTGCATTCTCCGAGCTCTCCTCCAGCCAGGATCTGCCCCTTGTGCTCCCTCCTGCCCCAGTAACACCCCAAGGAAGAGCTCTGGGCTGTGAGCCACCCTAATGTGACACGATGCTCCTGGGTGGTTGCCCCAATAACAAAAGCCCCCCATTTTCCCATTTTTTTCCCCATTCTGCTCACAGCCCTTTCTGCCACTGATTGTGCCCTTGGTGTTGTCCTGCTCTCCCCTGCTTTTCACAGCTGACAGCCCACAGAAAAGCAAAAATTTAATATTTTTTAAGGTCTTTCCATGCTTCCCTTTTCCCCCCAGTGTTTGGTTTGGTTTTTTTGTAGCTTTGATCTCATCACAGCGAGATCTCTGCGAGGGAGAAGAGGAGGAAGAGGAGCACAAAGCTAGGAGCAAGGGAAGGGCAGCACCCAGCACTCCCCCTGCTTTGTCAGCAGGTCGCTGACACTTCTGGGACTTTTCCAAGTGCTGTGCATCCCTAACACCTGGATGTGGAGAGTGGGAGCTGCTGAGTGCCAGCCAGGGCAATTTGGGATCTCAGCCTCTCAGGGGCTGTGTTTGTCTGACACCGAGCCAGCAGCAATTAGCTGCAGAGGGGCACTCGAGATAAGTGCCCTGCTAGGTCAAAAGCTCCTCTCTGGGAAGGTTGCCCAGCAGCCCTGCAGTGCCTGGAGCTCGGCAAGAGGGGCTTCAACACCTCGCTGAGCTCAGCTCTGGGCACGTGGCAGCCTGGAGAGCTCCGGAGCTCGCAAACCATGCACAGAGCAAGGGTGAGGGAACGTGCCAAGAGTGACAGAGCAGGAGGAACAAACCCTGAGCAGGAGGAGCAAACCCTGAGCAGGAGGAACAAACCCTGAGCAGGAGGAACAAACCCTGAGCAGGAGGAACAAACCCTGAGCAGGAGGAACAAACCCTGAGCAGGAGGAACAAACCCTGAGCAGGAGGAACAAACCCTGAGCAGGAGGAACAAACCCTGAGCAGGAGGCTTGGAGCACAAAAAACCCTTCCTGCGCTCCCAGGGTGGGGATCTCAGCTCTGCTCCCACAGGCTGGGGCTGGAGTGGATTTTTTGTCTTCCCTCTCCCATCTGCCAGCCTCTCCCTACCTTTCCCAGGAGGGTTCCAACCTCCAGAGGCTCCTCCAACAGCTCCCAGGTGACAAATTGGGCTTTATCTCAACTCAGCTTGAGGAAATTGGGCATCCATCTAAAATCTGCTCCCCCTCACTGCCTGAAAAGGACTTTCAAACCACATCATGGTCACTGCAGACCGGCATTTTCCTAAAAGCAAGGAACAGGTTCTTCAGCCAGGCATCCTCAGGAGTCATTCCCTGAACTGCTCCTGCCTCTGTGAAGGATTTGCCTCCCCTCTGTGCTTATCCAGGTTTCTAACTCCACCCAGCTCCTGCCAGCATCCCCCAAATTCTCCTGCTCACTTCAGATGATTCCAAGTTAATTGGTCAGTGGGGAGGGAGGGATTTGGAGCTCCCAGGTGCTCTGGATGCCAGCAGCTGCCTGGCAGGGTGCTGGCTCTGAGGAGGAGATTGAATCCAGCCCTGCAGAGCAGTGAAATCCATCCTTGCTGGCTGCCCACACGGATAGCCAGGGGCCAGGGGCTGGGCAGCAGGAATCTGAAATGCAGCCTCCTGCACAATCCCATCTCACGCCACACTGGAGCTCTCTGCAGAAATTCCAGCTTTGCTGAGTTTGGCTCCGAGTTGGAATTCATTTTGGCAGCTGTTTAGGCAGGCAACCAAGGATCTTTCATTCATGTAATTGACTTTTATTCATATATATATATGAAAAAATAATGAAAGAAATTGCAGAGTAGCTCCTGCTATCAGTAGCTTCCTCTGTGTGAAGCAAGAAGATCTGTATTAGAAGTGGCTCAGCAGCTAAATACACAAAGTGCTGCCCAGGGGCAGGAACAGTATTTAGATATAAAACAAGTTACATGACTCTCAGATCCTGATCCTTGGCTTCGGGAGACTGTTTAATATTCAGGAACAAATGTAAAAAACCAGACCTTTGATACAAAATTCTGCACATGCACCTATCCCCACCTGTCCTCTGTCACCCTGCCACAGCTCAGGACTGTGCCTGGAGGAGACAAATGTCACCTTTCCACTGACCAACCCCTCTCTCCGTGGCTCCTCTCCTTAAAATTCCCTTTTCCTGCTGAATTAGCACCTGCTTCCAGCCCAGTTACCTTCCAAAAGCATAAAGCCACACAGGCCAGGGCAGCAGCTGCTGCTGTGCCCAGGGGCACCACAGCTTGCCCCATGCTGGTGGCTAAATGGCTTTCAATAAACACGAGAGTGAAGAAATAGAACGTTGATTTGCTGCTTAAGTAACGTGGCTCTTTTCCATAACTACCAGCCGGTTTCCCCATCCAGCTGCTCTGCACAGAGAGATCTATATCTATATAATATGTATGTGGATATATAATGAATCAAAACAAAGCTTAAAGGCCTCCTGGGGTGGATAATATAACCTGCCTCTCGGACATTAATGAATAGGAACAGATCAGGAAAAATAACTCTGCCACAGAGGTGCAAAAGATGGAAAGAGATGATCTGTCTGGCTGCCTCCCCGTCCCTCCCCACTCCACAGTGCCCTGTGGCACTGATCTAAAATATAAATCTGCTTATTATTTATTATTCATATTATTATAGTGCTGGAGACGAGGAGCTCGTTATGTTTTATGTGGCAAAGCTGCAGCATGGAGAGAGGCAGAGCCCTCCCACGCCAGGCAAGGGGCACTGCCTGGCTGGGCATGACCTGCCTGATGCCTGGACACCTTCCCCTTGTGGGGCAGCTCACTCTGCTCTGCACCAAATCCCTCTCTTTCCCATGGGGATTCCCTACTCTGCACCAATCCCCTCTTTTTTCCCATAAAATTTCCTATTCTACACCAATTTCCTCTTTTTTTTCCCCATGGATTTTATCTACTCTGCTTCAATCCCCTATTTTCCCATGGAGTTTCCTATTCTGCACCAATCTCCTCTTTTTTTCACATGGATTTTATCTACTCTGCACCAATCCCCTCTTTTTCCCATGGAGTTTCCTTCCTTTTCCCCATGGAGTTTCCTATTCTGCACCAATCTCCTCTTTTTCCCATGGGCTTTCTCTACTCTGCACCAAATCTTTTTTCCATGTAATTTCCCTACTCTGCCCCAATCCCCCCTTTTTTTTCCATGGAGTTTCCCTGCAGGATAAGGCTCAGTTGATTTTTTAAGCCAAACACGCCCAACCTTGACCATGTAAAATTTGTCTATCAAACCTCCACGCTGGAGGAGCTCCTCAATCCTTCCCTCTTTGCTACCCAGCCCTGTCAACCTGTCAGAAAGGCCTCTCTCCGTGCTGAAAACCAAATCCAGGCAGGGGTGCAGGGTTTGTGCATCCCTCAGGTTTGTGCATCCCTCGGGATTTCCACACCCCGCTGGCGGCTGGTCCCGCTTCCCGCTCGGAAGCGCTCGCGCTCCTCCCGCAGTTTTCCCTCACACTTCCATGGTGCTAATGAGCCTCCTGCCTCTGCAGGCTGCCAGGGTGCCGAGCACAGCCCCAGGAAAATCTGCAGGCCCAGGAAAGTCTGCAGGCCCAGGAAAATCTGCAGGCCCAGGAAAATCTGCAGGCCCAGGTTTGGTGGGAATGGCGTGCAAAGCTCCCGCCTGGGCTGAGCCTCAACACCCTGCCCTGGTGTCTGCAGCAAAAGCTTCCAAGGAAACACCCTGCACCAGATCATTCCAGAGAAAAGCAGCGTAGATGAATGACTGCACCAGGCACCAGCCCCTCTTTGAACAGTTTCAGCTGCCTTTTTGTGGGAAAAAAAAAATAAATCTTATTTTATCCTTGAGTAGTCTCTGTGGATGAGTCGCCTTAACGAGGTCGCTCAGGACAGGGAAGGGAAAGGAGATGGAGCAGGGGCAGCCACTCTTCCCACAGCTGGAATGGAATACCTGGGGAGAACTGCAAAGAATCCAAGGATAAAATTTGCCCAGACAAGCTGTGGCTGCCCCTGGATGCTGGAAGTGTTCAAGACCAGGGTTTGGAGCAACCAGATCCAGTGGAAGATGTCCCTGTCCACATCAGGGGGTTGGAACTGGGAAATCTTTAAGATCCTTCCAACCCAAACCATTTGTGATTCACTGTAAGTCTAAACGAGGCTTTGCTGAAGGGCCTGGCATCTGTACAGGTGATTTAAAAAAGAACTATTTATGCACATAACTCAAAACCCATAAATAAGACATCACTCTCCAAGAAGAATAATCAGAGCAAAATTAAAAGAGCAGATAGCAGATGAATATTGTATTTTCCTGTACCTCTCACCACTCCCCAGCAGCAAATGATAAATAGCTACAAACCTACTTCACTTTAATGAACTTAACTGGCTCTTTTTAATATTGGAGGGAAATATTAATATTGTATCCCAATAACTACACCCTCCTCCCACCCCTCTCCCCAAGCCAGGCTGGGATTAAACATTTTTTTCCTAATGACAAGTGGAGAGGTTTTCCAGCAACAGCACCACCATGTGAGCCCTGCAGATTGTTCCTGTGCTCTGAGCTGCTCCCAGCAGCCTGGCCAGGTTCAAAGCCAGGGTCAGGCCATTCCTCTGCTGGGGAACAGCAAATCCACGGCCACTTCATTCCAGATCCATCAGCAGCATCCACGGAGGGCTTGGCAAAGGCAGAGCTGCACCAGCAAAGGAGTTTGTGCTTTGAGTGTGTGAAATGTTTCCAGCAGGAGGGAGAAGAGGAGTTTCAAGCTGTGTGAGCCAGCTGCAAACAGGAGGTGGGGAGCTGGGGATGGCCCAAAATCTGCCACAAAGCCACAAAGCCACAGTGCCTGTCTGCAGTGAAAGGCACAGCTGGGTTTCTCCCTCCATCACCTCAGGAAGAATTTGGTACCTGCTGACATCGGCGTCCTCCTTCCCCAGCACCTTCATCATCAGAGCCACCAGCACCCTTTAAAATGCTAATTCTGCCTTGTGGGATCTTCCCTGCAGTGCCTGCAGGAGAATTCTGTGTGTCCTGAGGGAGCTGAACTGAGCTATCCACAATTCCACTGCCGTTTTTGCTCATTTTTACCTCACCAGTCTTTAATGCTCGTTCTTCCCTTGCTTCAGCCCTCCAGCTCAGACACACCTATGGGCAAACTGCACCCAACAGGGCAGCTCTGGGGGCTTCACTCACTGAAAAAGGGGCTGAGAGTACCATAAACACCTCAGGAGGGTGATTACACAGGGATTCAAAGCACGCTCTGCGACCCACGGCCGTGACAGAGGGCTGGGAATAAAGGAGCACCACACAAGCACAGAGATGCAGGAAAAGCTCCACTCTGCCCCTTCCCACCTCCTTCAGCACGCACAGCTGGACGCCAGGGGCTTCCCACAGCTCTGGGGGATCCCCAAGAACATTTTCTTGATGTGAAAAGCTGAGAGAATTGGGATTGTTCAGCCTGGAGAAGAGAAGCTTTGGGGTGACCTCAACTGCAGCCTTCCAGCACCTGAAGGAGCTGCAGGAAGGATGGAGAGGCACTTTCTGCAAGGGCTTGGAGGGACAGGATGAGGAGGAATGGCTTAAAACTCAAAAAGAGTAGATTTAGATTGGATATTGGGAAGAAATTCTTCCCTGTGAGGTTGGGCAGGCCCTGGCACAGGGTGCCCAGAGCAGCTGTGGCTGCCCCTGGATCCCTGGAAGTGCCCAAGGCCAGGCTGGATGGGCTTGGAGCAGCCTGGGACAGTGAGAGGTGTCCCTGCACATGGCAAGGGGGGTGAAACTGGATCTTCAAGCCAACCTAAACCATTCCACAATTCTGTGATCCTGCTTCCACCACCAGAGCAGACACAAGGACAAACTACCCAGAGTGAAACTTCCAGTGACACCCCAGCATCAGCGTGGGGCTCATGAGGGCCTGGACTGCAAATTGCTTCTCTGGGGGATGAAACCACAAAGCACAGGGACAGCAGTGGCAGCTGAGCCAGAGTCCCTGGCTATGGGGCAGGAAAACATCAAAGTTTCACCCCAAAAACCACCCCTACATGCTGGAGTTGTTGGAAACAGGGGCAGGGAAGGGATTTTCACAGGCAGAGGTAATCCTGAAAGGCTGCCAGAGCCTTGCAAGGGGTTTGTGGGCAGATCCTCTGTCAGGGCTGCTGATCCTGCTCCTGGTGAGGGCAATTCCATGGATAAACCACAATTTTGGCCGGGGTATGAATTTTAAACGAGCTCCTTTAGCACTCCCAATGAATCAAACCAGGGAATGCCAATTCAGGGCCCTGCTCGCTGAGGGCCAGTAAATAACTCAGGCAAATTTCCTGACGCTTCCTGGAGCATGAGTGAGCAGGCAAAAAACAAAGCCAGAACTGCTCCCACACACGTTATGGCTGCAGGAAAGCAGGGCCAGGGGAGATGCCACCCTGGAGGGCAGGAGGGAGCTGATGGGTTTTGGTTTTTGGGGTGGCTGGATGCAGCACAACCTGTGCAAGAGGTCTCAGGATATTTTGGGAGTCTTGCACTGGTTCTTCCAAGGTCTCCAGGCTGCCTGGAGGCAATTCCTTCCCTCCCAGAGCTCTCAGAGCTGTTGAGAGCACTCCTATCCCTGCCTGCTCCTTCCCTCCCTGATCAGACCCAGCTTTAGAGGTCCATGGAGAAAATAATTCACCCAGACAGAGCAGGGAACTGACTGACAAAAGCCATTCTCAGCAAAACATCACCACTTTGGATAAAGCTTTTAGACCTGGATTTCCCCACCAAAATCTTCAGGAAAATGGGAACGAGGAGATTTCCTCCAGGGCTGCATCAGGAGGGAACAAACAATTTAAGGCTGAACAAACAGGTCTGCACTGATGGCTTTTTCCCCTCTGTGTGTCAAGGAGAGAAATAGAGCATTCAGGAGCCTCCAGGCTGCTCCTCTGCAGCCAAAGGCACGGGGAAGGTCACCCTGTAGCCCACATTCTGCTCAATTCCTTGCACAGATGACGCCTCTCGAGCTCACTGCAATGCAACACTGGCTGTGGGTCCTGTCCAGGCCAGCAGAAACTCACTGTGTGCTCAGAGATGAAGCAATCTGCTGCCTCTCCACTCCACTGAGGGCTGCCAGGGCCAAGATCCACCCAAAAACCCCAAAAAAGCAGCAGCAGGGAAGCTCAGGGCTTGGCTCACCAGCCAAATGTCCCTGACTCAGCACCACCGAGTTTCCTTCGGCCTGGAAGCCAAGAGCTGCAGGGAATAATCTCTTTTTCCTGGTGAAGAACCCACCCTGACACTGCCCAGCTCACCTCCCACTACTGATCCCATCCCTGAGCATTTCAGCAGCCCCTTATCAGATGCTTTTCAGGGTTGTTTTAAACGTTTGCTCGCATTTTCTTTGAATATTTAAATGTTCTTGCTGGTCTGTTTTTCCTCCCCTATGCAGAGCATTGATTTATGTTGCTAGATACCATATCTCCCTGCCTTGCCAAAAGCATGCATTTGGGAATGATTTCAGGGCTGCTGGTAATATTTTTTCCCCTCTTTTTATTCTGCACTTTATTTTTATTAACTTTTTTGTTGGAGGCGCTGTAAAAATGAAAGCGTGGCTTGAAGGAACAACACTCATCAAACCCCCAAACCAAAGCAAGCTGGAAGGCAGCTGCCATTCCCACCTGGAAGCTGCAGCACAGAGTTGAGTTTCCAGTCCTTAAAAGCTGAAAATCACAGTGCCAGGACTCAAACACCTTCACCTCTCACTCTGGGGAGGTGGGAAACAAACAGAGCCCAGGTTTGCGGCTCACACACTCCCAAAAACCTCACAGAGCTCCCCCAAAAGATGGGACACAAGGTAAAATGAAGGATTTTCACCTCCAGCATCCTGATAATTCCCGCTCCATCCCCATCCCTGCCTGCTGGCTCGAGTGGGGGATGTGCCCATCAAGGTGAAATGCAGGCAGCAGAGCTGGGAGCACGCAGGGAGTGCTCCACATGAATCAGGGATCCCAGGGATATAAAACATCCAGCCACCCTTTCCAGGCTCCTGCCAGCTCACACCCTCCCTCCCCATATTTTTTGAGCTGCCTCATGCTCCACTGGCAGAGGGGAGAGGTAATTTTACTTCAAGAGTGTCACCTGTGAAAGGTGCAAATGAGGACAGGAATGGATTAGCTGCTTATCTGCAACAAATAGTTAATAAAGGCAGCAGGGGGAACAGCCAGGAGAAGCAGTTTCCTTTCCAAACAAGGGAGCAGAGTGTCAGCTCTGTGAGGTGAGTTCCATTACCAGGCTGCTGGATGCATTTCTGTTCCCTAATCTGCACAAGCAGCCAGGGAAAATGATGGTGCCCCTCCCTGAAGGAGCCCAAAGGAGCTGAGTTCTTGGGGCTTCCTTGCAAATGGAATTTTGGGGTTATCACAGTCCTTGTGGGACTCTTGAACTGGGGGCAGGTTGGGCTCTGGCACCCCTTGCTCATCGATGGAGGGCAAATGTATTTGTGACAGAAATATTTAATTTTCTGTGGAATTTAGGAGAGGGGTAGGACAGGGCAGGGGGGAGTTTAGTTCCTGGCTCTTTGAGGGGTGGCTTTGAATTCACAGAGGAAGAGCAGCATCAACACCATGAAAAACAAGGCAAATATGGAAATCCACCATAAACTGCATTTCATTCACTAGAGGAAGAGGCAACATTGCCAAATGCAGGGAGGAGCTCCGTGTGTCAGCTCACCATCAACTCCATTCCATTGATAAAAAGAACTAGAGAACATTCCCAAAGTACATGAAGGAATTTCAGCAACTGTGTCAGCTCACCATAAACTGCAATTCATTTACTAAAGGAAATGAGAACATTCCCAAAATGCACAGAGGAATTTCAGCATCTCTGTCAGCTCACCATAAACTAATTTCATTTACTAAAGGAAAGCGAGAACATTCCCAAAATGCAGGGAGAAGCTTCAGCAAGTGTGTCAGCTCACCATAAACTGCATCTCATTAACAAAAAGAAGTAGAGAACATTGCCAAAATGCAGGGAGAAACTTCACCAAGTGTGTCAAATCACCATAAACTGATTTCATTTACGAGAGGAATGTACAAGAGGAAGGAGAACATTCCCAAAATGCAGGGGGGAGCTCAGTGTGTAAACTCACAATAAACTGCATTTAATTCACAAAAAGAAGTAGAGAACATTCCCAAAATGCAGGGAGGAGCTCAGCAAGTCAACTCACCATGAACTAATTTCATTTACAAAAGCAGGGAGAGAACATTCCCAAAATGCAGGGAGGAACTTCAGCAAGTGTGTTAAACTCATCATAAACTGCATTTCATTCACAAACTGAAGAGAGAACATTCCCAAAATGCAGGGAGGAGCTCAGCAAGTGTGTCGACTCACCATGAACTAATTTCATTTACAAAAGGAGAGAGAAGACATTCCCAAATGCAGGGAGGAGCTTCAACAGGTAAACAACAGCTCACCATAAACTGCATTTCATTCACAAACTGAAGAGAGAACATTCCCGAAATGCAGGGAGGAGCTCAGCAAGTCAACTCACCATGAACTAATTTCATTTACAAAAGGAGAGAGAGGAGACATCCCCAAATGCAGGGAGGAGCTTCAACAGGTGCACCAGCTCACCATTAACTGCATTTCATTCACAAACTGAAGAGAGAACATTCCTAAATGCATGGAGGAACTTCAACAGGTGCACCAGCTCACCATAAACTGCATTTCATTCACAAACTGAAGAGAGAACATTCCCAAAATGCAGGGAGCTGAGCTGCTCTCACCACGAGCTGCACTTCTCTCCCCAGGGGAAGGAGAGAACTTTTGAGTCGGTTCCAGCCCCACCTGCTCGGGGTCCCCCACCCAGGCAGGGAGGATTCCCCCTGGAAAATCCCAGAGCCCCGGCAGGAGCGCACTCACCGATCCGCAGGGAATGGGGGCTGGCCCAGATCCTCATCAGCCACAGCAGAAGGAGCACCAGAGGCGCCAAGACACGGAGCATCTTCCATAAATCCTCATGGAGCCCTGTGGTGGTCTGGGCATGACATAACTCTGCAGGGAGGCACAAAACACGGCCCGTGAGCCCCTCTGCGCTCCCCCAGCAGCATCACTCAGCTCGCCCAGCACCGGAGACAAAGGCTCTATTTACCCGAGGAGGAGGAAGCTATTTACGGACTATGAATTATTCAGGGATGGGAAACAAACTGGGCAGAGAGATCCTTGAGGGAAAAAAAAAATAAATTAAAAAAAAAATTAAAAAAAAAAAAAAGGGAAAGAAACGCGAGGAAAAGTCCAAATATTTCGTTTTGGCGTTTTTAGCGTTTCAACAAAAAACAAGTGGAAATCAATATTGAGTCACATCTCTGAGTTCCCATTCTCACCCACCCCACCCCCTTTTGCTTTCCACTCAGAGCAGCCTGCGAGGCATTATATAATACTGATTTCTGATTTTAGGGTGGGAAAAAAACATTCCCACAGCAAAACATGATTTGAGGGAAGGGTTTCGGAGGCAGAAGTCACTCGGGCCTAACCAAACAAGAAACCAATTCCTCGTCACAATTCCAGCCACCTCCTTCCATCCCTTCCAGGAACAAGAGGATTCAGCACAAGACCAAGAGCATCTTTTTTTTGTCCTCACACAAGGTCTCACCACCCAACCACACAGAGGTCCAAGTTCCAAAGTCAAAACACCACCAAAATGAAGGGCAGGAGGTGGAAAATCCACAAACTCATCATCAGCAGAGATATTGGCACTGGCTGTCCCACAGCAGGCTCCTGCAGCACAGCTAATCAAATTTGTAACAAATACCATTTTAAACAGCTTCATAAAGGGCAGATTTTACTTCATAGAAAAAAAAAAAAAAAGCCCACCAAAAAAAGGTTGTCTCTGGAGTTGATAAAATTATCTCCACAGGCAGCAATGTCCTTAAATGCTGACTTTGAATGTTTCATCTGTTACCTTATCTCTCCCTTCTCCAGCTTGCTGGCAAACATTCTCAGCCTCTTCCATTTGTCTCCTTCTTGGGCCAAACACCGAAGTCCTGACACAGGCAAAGTCTTTAATCTGCCTTTGAAGTCACCAGGAGTTTTGTCTGAGCAAGGCACAGCTTTTTACTTGCAATTTTCCAATTAATCTATTTTTAGATTACATTTTAAGACTTCCTCCAGCTTATCTCAGCACTCTCCACAGGGACCGTCCCCTTTCACAGAGGGGAAATGCAGAGACAGGGCCACAGAAATAAAAATCCAGGGACATCTGCACTCCCTGGGGTCTGAACCCTTCCTGGATCGTGCTTCCCTTGGGAAGCTCCCACCTCCAGCATCCCAATTCCAGCAAACTGAGGGATCCCATGCTCAGCTGTCACTCAGACACGGGAAGAGCATCCCAATTTCAGCACTCTCAACCCATTTCTAAAAGCCAAAACTCCCCAAAAACCACCTGGAAAATCATGAGCCGCCTGTGTGAAGGGCAAATAGCAATTTTCTCAATTTTTTTTTTTTCCCCTCTATTTCCAATGGGAGTTCCAGAGTAATTCCTGGGCAAAGAGAAGCCCTAAAAGGTTAAGCACATGGGAAATTGCTTACTTAGGAGCGCTGGCAGCAGCAGAGACAGATTGCAGAGCAATGTATCATTGGAGCACTTCGAAGCAGCTATTTCCAAACTTTCCAGGATATTGACCAAAGAGCAGGATTCGCTCACAGCCCGGAATGTGGAGCTGGAGGAACACAGCCAGACACACACAGGCATCCCCTCCCCACGGGGACAGGGGTGGGCAGCAGGGCAGCTTGGGGTTTGCCACCCAGAGAGATTCCTGGTGCTCAGCTCTGGCTCTAAGGCTGCTCCCCAACACTCTCAGTCCTGTTTTCCTCCTTTTTTTAGCTCCTACTTTGTCGCCTTTGGACATGAAATTGAAGAGCTTGACTCCAGGTAGAAGAAAGATCAGAATGCACTAAGGAACCATAGGATTGGTCAGTGAAGACAACATTTCTCTTTATTGGTTAAATAATACAAACAACACCTGTGAGGGTCGTTATGAGAACTTAGAAGTACCACGATTATTTACATGGATTTGTCCTTGAGGCAAGAAATTTTCCCAAGGGAAGAAAAATCAGCAGCTGACAGGCTGAAAATTTCACAGACTCAGAAAATCAGAGCCACACACTTCTTGTGCTGCTGCCCCCCGTGTGCTCTCCTGGCCAGCCCCTGGTGATGAACAGCCACTAATTAAACTAAAACATCTGGTGGGGAATGTCAGGCCAGGACCAGGACAGGGAAAAGGGGGTAACAAACCCCTCAAATTGCAGCCAAACAGCAGGGAAATGCCTGCCTGAGATTCGAGGAGGTTGCTGGAGTTTCCATCCCCATCATTCCCTGCCAAAGCTCGATGGAATCACTTCAAGAAGGACATGGAGGGGCTGGAGCATGTCCAGGGAAAGAAAAGGAGCTGGGGAAGGGGCTGGAGCCCCAGGAGGGGCTGAGGGAGCTGGGAAGGGGCTGCAGCCCCAGGAGGGACTGAGGGAGCTGGGAAGGGGCTCAGCCTGGAGAAAAGGAGGCTCAGGGGGCCCTTGTGGCTCTGCACAACTCCCTGACAGGAGGGAAGGATTTGGGATCTTATCCCAGGGAACAGGGACAGGAGGAGAGGGAACGGGCTCAGGCTGGGCCAGGGGAGGCTCAGGGTGGAATCAGCAGGAATTTCTGCATGGAAAGAGTGGCCAGGCACTGGAAGGAGCTGCCCAGGGAGGTTTGGGGTGCCCATCCCTGGAGCTGTCCAAGGAACCACTGGAGGTGGCACTCGGAGCTCTGGGCTGGGGACAAGGTGGGGATGGGGCACAGCTTGGGCTGGGAGGGCTCTTCCAACCCCAAAAATCCAGAGAACCAGCAGGTTAAATGCAGAGGTTCTCACCTCAGGAAAGGAAAACACAGAAGGAAAACACACACTGCTGTGGGACAGGGGAAAAGCTCTGAGGGAGGGACCGACCCCAGGGCTGCTCCTGCTGTCTGCAGCCTGCTGGGGGCTGAGGAGGAGATTCCCACAGCTGCCTGTGCATCAGCAGCTCGAGCTAACAGCAAAGCTGAGCAATAAATCCAGGGCTCCCGCTGAGCTCTGCTCTGCTGTAATTCCCTGGGACACGGAGCACAGGGGTGCTGCTCCACCTCACACATTCCCCACCCCTCAGGAGGGCTTGGATTTTGGAGCACGGGGCCCAGGGAGCAGCTGTCAGCAACAGAAATGCAGCAAACAGCAGCAGAGACAGGATCCTACAAGCCATGCCCACGGACCATCTGGCTGCTGGGGGGGATTGCAAAGCACCTGGGGAGAGGAGCACCAGGATGCCTCCCCACCAACACCTGCACTGATGCTGGGATTCCAGATTCAGGGTCAGGAGGGAAGGACAGAGAGGATTTTCCTCCTAGCCCAGCATCAAAGTTACTCTCTCATGAACAAAGATGTGTTTCAACTCTCACAGCATCTGCCCAGTCCCCTCTTGCTGCCTCCTCCCAAAATTCAGGCACAAAAGGGTGGGGAGCACCCTTCAAGCGCCCTCACTGCGCATTAATTTTGCCTTGCTGAGCTCCTCATCCTCCCGAGCTGCCTTCCAGCTGCAAGGTGCATCTGTCTGTCCCTCAATTCCCAGGGAGATGCTGTGGAACAGGAGTTCCACCCAGCTGCACCAGGGAATCGTGCCTGCAGCTGGGGTGCCCTCTCCAGTGCAGCCCCAAATTGCCCTCAGAGAGGGGAGGAGGAGAATTTCCCTCCATGAAACAGAAATATGAAGCCCCAGGAAGGCAAGGAAACCCTGAGGAGACAAAGCTGTTCAGCAGCTCGCTGCACTAATTCTCCTGCATGTGAAGATGACTTATCCCAGACTCATCCTCAGCTGGCTGAAAATAAATCAAACCAACTTCCCCTGCTGAAGTTTCCAGCGAGAACGTGTCAGGAGCTGTGCATTCACAGCTTTAGTGGCTCCTTTTTTCCTCTTCTGACAGCAGGCTGGGCGAGCCTGCTTGATGGACAGCTGTCTGTGGAGCATTCTCAATCTGCTCCCCCAAAAAAAAGAGTGGGATGGCTGGGAAAGAGTTCCCTGGGCCCTTCAGGGTGGGAGGTGCCTTGCTGAGAAGCTGCTGCTGGATCACGAGCTGACCCCTGCATGGAAATTCTTTTCAAACATGGAATTCTTTTCCTGCTAAGCCCCCTTGGTTTTTTTTTATTCATCTTTCAGCACTGGAAATTCAAGAGAAAAAAAAATAAATCAGGGCTATACTGGAGAGTTTTGTGTTCTCTCTGGAGATAAAAGTCTCTAAATACCAAGCAGAATTATGGACGATTTGCCTCGGAGAGGGAGCAAGTTGCTTCTGAAACTACTGATACATTTTTAATGACTGTGTGAGCTGGTGCTCTTCCTCACTGCTATCACCACAGCGTCCTGCTAGTCGGAGATTTCTGCAGAAAAATTCTTAGACAGTAGAGCAAAAAGCCAAAAGGCAGAATAAAATGTTAAATCACTGAAAGAAAACCCTTCTGCTGAAGCTGCCACAGAGATAAAGAAGACATCCCTGAGAAGCAGCCACCTCTCTGCTTGTTCCCTCTGCCAGCCTGACAAGGACACCCAAGGAATCTGCTGCTATTCCATGGGATTATGGAGTGGTTTGGGTTGGAAGGGATCTTAAAGAAGATCTGCAGGGTCAACTCCAACCATCCCAGCCTTGGAGAAATCTGGAATGCAGCCTTGGACGCTTCCAGGGATGGGGCATCAACTTCTCAGGGCAACCTGATCTCTACTCACACCTCCAAAAATGCCACCACCCTGCAGAACCTCTGCCACATCTGTCCCCAGCAGGGCTCAGCACCCCCAGCTGCCCTGCAGAGCAGTGCCAGGCCCAGGCTTCCCAAAATCCACCACGTGTTGCTTTTATCCCCGTGCAACCCCAGGCTGCAACCCCCCCTGCACGCCTTCTCCTGCAAGCTGAGAAACCACAAACACCCTGGAAAAACCTGGCAGCAAATTCCACCTTCTCCAAGCTGATTTTTTAATTTTTTTTGTTTTTTTTTTTTTTTTTTTTTTTTTTTTTTTTACCCAAGCAGGAGTTTGGAAGGGGGTTTGGTGTTGATGGATCTCTCCCTGCCTCACCAGAAGCTTGATGAATGGTGAGAGAACGCAGCTCGAGCAAAGCTGGAGTAATCCTCACAGCTGAGACAACAAATTTAACAGCTGCAGAGCAGCAAGGAATTGGGGGAAAAAACTGTCAGGGAATATCAACAAACAATTCAACGGGACCTTTTTCATCCTTTTCGACAGGCAAAGAGAGCTCTTGCTTTTTGTAAAGCTGCTTTTGCAGACAGGCTCGGGTTTAAATGGAACAGGCAAGAAGGGAAGAACATGAAAAACATCTCAACAAGTGGCTGTTGCTGGGCTCCAAAAAGTGTCTCATGGGGAGGGGAGAGCTCCACTGACAGCCTGCCCCGGGGCCACAAAGATGTAAGTTCAATTAAACTGAAAAATCGCTCCATTTAAAGCCACCACCAATATGTTTCACTCAAAAAAAAAAAAAAAAAAAAAAAAAAAAACAAAAAACAAAACAAATGAATGTTTATCTGGGGTGTAAACCCTTCACGCTGCAAGGAACTGGTGAATTCTCTGTTTTTGAGGGCTGGAAGAATCAGCCCTGGGGGCAAAGCTCCTCACACAGCCTCTGGAAGCAGCCAGTGCTTAAAAAGGATACTTAACAACATGAAGCAGAGCTCGGTTCCAGTCTGGCAATTTCTATGTTCCTATAAAAACCACGTCTCGTTTTTTAGATTTCATCAGCATTAAAGAGCCTGCTTTGCTCACAGCCACCCCTCTCCTCGTCCTCACACCAGCGCCAGGGATGGATTTACCCAGGGTGAGAGACAGAGTGTGGTATCTCCCTTCCCCAGGTGTCAGGGGATGAAAGGAACCCTGGGCTCCCACCTCTCCTCCCGAGCCAGCCAGGTACCTCCAGAGCAGGTGATATTACTGATAAACACCTGCTCAGCTGATACATAAAACGGACTTTTTATAAATTTTATTTTCATTCCCCTAGCTGTGTTCTTTCATCCCTCTCTTCTTTTTTTTTTTTTTTTTTTTTTTTTTTTTTTTTTTCCTCCACCCTTCGTGACTTCCAGAAAAAGAAGCAAGAAAACTTCAAGGAGAAAAGAATTCTGGAGGCAGTGAAGCAGAAGGACGAATGTATCCCTGACATTTCTCGTTGCTGTGGATTATTTTCTTTAACTTTCTCTCTCCCCAGCCTTGACTCCTCTCGTCTCACCCTTCTCAATCCTCCCCAGAATTAGCAAAGCCTGATCAAATTTCCTACCACTGCTTAGAGATAAAAGCAGCGTGTCCCCATCCTCATTCCTCACACGGGCTGGGCTATCTCAGAGCGAGATTTCCCCCAGCATTATCAACCCCGGACCTGTGAACACAAGGAGACTTCACTCACAGGACATCTTTATTCAATTTTCCTCTCCTCCACGGCTTTATCACCGGAGCCATCAGCCCTCCCAGGCTCGGTCAATACCCGAGAGCTCTGCCGGCACCGAGGAGTGAATGATGAGTGTGGAAACCCCTCCTGCCCCCTCAGCCACGCTCACAAAAGTCCCATTACAGCACCGAGCCCGCAGCCTTAAAGCTCATTTGCTGCGGCAGCTCACTTGATCCCGGCAGTGGGTCTGAGCTGGGAATTTGGGCAGTGCAGCCACACTGCAAAGCCCTGGCAGATCCAGCAGCTCTGCCCTTCCTGCCCTCCTTTAAATCCTGTGCCTGCCGAGAAAACACACAGCACGCTGGGTGCACAGAGCCCTGGGGGTGAAACACCCCAATATTTGAAATTGTGGGGTGGAACCCTCCCTGGGAGGGCACCTGAGCCTGGCTGCAGTGCTGGATGAGCTCCCCCAGCCTCCTGCTGCCTCCGAGAGGATGCTGCTGCGGCTGCCCCATCCCTCTGCCAGGAATTCCTGCCCCAGTTGTGCCTGTGCCTCAGCCCCCTCAAGCCAGCAATGATTGCACCTTGCACAGAGCACCAAACACCCCAGCACATCCCTCCCCACTTCATCTGTCAAAACCTCCCTGCCTCTGACCATCCACTGATTGAAAAAAACCACCAGGAAAAGAGAAAACCGAGGCCAGTGGGATTCCCTCCCTCCTCTGGTGCCCACGATTTATTTTTATTAACAAACAATAGCAGCTAAAAGCACCGTGGTCTCCCACGGCAAGGACTGTGTGAGACACTCTTAATTGGCTTGGAGCTGATATCTGAGAGGAAAAATCACCACCAGGCCGGGGGGAAGAGGAGAGGCTGCAGGTGGAGCAGGGAGGGAAGGGTTTCCCCCAGCTGGGAAGGACAGGCAGCTGCCATTAAACAGGGAACAGAGGTGGCCACAGCAGCTCTGCTCCTCTGAGCCCACAGCCAGCACCTCCGTCCCTGACCAGCACCCAATCCCTGACCAGCACCCAATCCTTATCCAGCACCCAATCCCTGACCAGCACCCAATCCCTGACCAGCACCCAATCCTTATCCAGCACCCAATCCCTGAACAACACCCAGTCCCTGAACAGCACCTCGATCCTTATCCAGCACCGAATCCCTGACCAGCACCTCCATCCCTGACCAGCACCTCCATCCCTGAACAGCACCCAATCCTTATCCAGCAACTCAATCCTTATCCAGCACCCAATCCCTGCCCAGCACCCAATCCCTGAACAGCACCCAATCCTTATCCAGCCCCTCAATCCCTGCCCAGCACCTCAACCCTTGACCATTCTGAGCACCAAATACAAGGCTGAGGGTTTGTTTACCTTGGATAAAGATTCTGGGCAGGTGAAAAATCATCTCTAAAGAAGTTCTAAAAATCATCTCTAAGATCTTTGCTTGCCTCCCCACCCTGGCAGGAACAAACCACTGTGTGTACAGCTGGATTTTTTCCTATCTAAAGTGGCTCTCCTGACACATTTTATGCCACATTTATTCAGCAGAAGACTCCTGCCCACCCTGCAGGCCTTCACTTCCATTAAAGCCCCTCTGGTGAGGGACAGAGCAGAGTCTGCACTGCAGACAGCAGAACAGGAGGGGATTTTTGGAAAAGGAAATGCAGACTGATCTCTCCAGCTGAGGTGGCCTGGGGACTCTCTGAGGTGAACAGAAACTGAGCTGCTCAACAAGTCTTGCAAAGAAACCCTGAATAAATGAGCACAGCCAGAGCCCTGGATTCATCAAAAGCTTAACCAGGAAAAAGGCTTTAAAACAGCAAAGATCTTACACTGAGAAATGGATTAAAAAAATGAGTTTTGGAGTCTGGGTTTTGTTCCAATAGGGAACAATCCACTGTGGCTTTTTCAAATGGATGTTCCAGGGTTGCCCCATCCCTGAATGTCCAAGGCCAAGGCTGGATGGGGCTTGGAGCAACCTGGGATGGTGGAAAGTGTCCACAGCTTTAGAAATTTTAGCAAAACCTCTTTCCCTGGGCAGCACAAGATCCAAGTACCCACTGGCATTAAACCTTTAATTCTTCCAACCTTCTTGCCTGTCTCTTCCCAAACCAGGCTGTGAGTGCACAGAGTGGATGAAAAACCCACTGAGGACCCCGCTTTTATTACATGTCAAGGGCTGCATTCAGAAGGAACTGCTTCAAAACACTTCTTTTTTGAGGCTTCCTTGCACTCAGTGCATCACCTTTGAGCACAGCAAACAGCTGAGCAGAAACCCATTTTCCCCTCCTGGAAAGCCAGGACTTTCCCAGTTGTGCCACACTTTTGTTTTGCTAAGTGGAGACACTTTTGGGAACCAGCTCTCAGCCTTGTGATCCAGCCTTCAACAGGGCAAAACATCAACTTTCCCTTTTGAAGGAAACCTTCAGGTTTGAGGCAGTTCCCCTCACCTCTCCAAAGGCTGCTCTTTCTCCTCAAAACCAGAAAAATAAAAAACCTTCTCCTTTTAGCAAAAAAAAAAAAAAAAAAAAAAAAAGAAAAAAGGCTTTGATGGAAAATTTTCAGCTCTTTCAGAAGAAAAGAAACCCAAGGAGCACGGAGCTCTATTTGCTGCTAGTGAAGAATTGCTGCCACACCAACGAGGCTCTTTACACATGAAGGAAGTTCTAAAATATGAATCGGATCTGTGAACATCTCAGGAGTCTGGAGGGAGAGAAAGCTCTTAAATGCATCAACCTCATCTCTGGGCTACAGAAAGAAGATTAATCTATTTATTTAACTTAGAGTCCCTGGCAGATTCAAGAGGGAGAAGAAAGGAAAACAAAGCAGCCTCTACCAAATCAACCTGCAAAAAGTGGTTTATGGCCAAAAAGCCGAGTTTGCTTCTTTTTATTGCTGCCAAAAACTCTAAGTGAAACAAATAGATTAATCTGCCATCTATCACCCAAAGAACACTTTGATCCATCCAAGCTCCTGGGGTTTGAGGCTAGAAGGAGGTAGTTTGTGAATGGCTGGAGATGGTTTTTGTGTGTTTTAAAGCAGTGAGGATTGCTGGGGGTGCAGGTGGATGGCAGCACATGCATGGGGAAGGAGGTGGGAGCCAGGACAGATGCCAAGCTGAGAAGAGGCACAAGAAAGCACAGGGGTGATAGCCCTGGGGGCAAGGGAGCAAGGAAAACCTGCAAAATTAGTGGGCTAGAAGGAAAATACAGGAGCTGGGAGATGCTCATGCAAAGGCACAGCTGCACACAACCACCAGATGCAAGAGAATAACGCAGCAATAAATAGTCTTGCACAGGAAGGCAGAATCAAAGTCCAAACTTGTATGTGAAGTTGCAATTAAAGGCATTATTTTGCATGAGAGGAGCTTTTAATCCCGCTCGTAGCAAAAGTGACAAGGAGAAGAAGAAAAAAAATATATAAGATTTCAGGCCAGAAAACCATGGGTTTGATTAATTAACAGCAGAAAGCACCAATTAAGGGTGCAGTGCTCCTGTGTTGCTGAGATGAAACACCCAAAACCCAGAGGGATGGAGGAGAATGGGCAGCCCTGGCACTTTTCCTCTGCTTGGTGTAACCACACACCAAATCCCACATAAAAGAGGGGAATTCTGGCTCTAGGGGAAGCACCAGCCAGACAAGTGGAGCACTCAGGGGTTTTTTGGGGTATTTTTTGCTGACCTCCCTCCCTGGTGGGGATGTGAGCTTGAGGGAATGGGATTTGTTTTAATCCAACAGAGATTCCCTGGCTCAGCAGGAGAAGCATCCCCAGAGCAGGGATGGGGAAAGGACAGGAGAGAGGCAGTGTTGGCTGACAAAAGGAAATTTCCTCTCCTGCCTGTTGATACATTGCTGGGCAGGGGACCAGACAAATCCTCACACTCCTCCTTGGCAGGAACCTGCTCAGCTTCACCCCTCAGCACCACAGCAGCACAGAAACTCCACTCACAGACATGCCTTGTCTCCCCAGCTTGGCTCTGGCACCTCTCAGTTGCTCACCACGCTCCCCTCCCTGTCTCATGGCCTTTGGTGGGTTTATTTAAGGCTTGGGGAACCTTTTGCATAACGGGAGATTTGGGCTCCAAGCCTGGTGATGCAAGAAATGCTTTGGAACCAAGCACCACTCCAGTTTCATAAGCCTCGAGATAAATTCCTTGCTGCCTGCTTTCTCCTTTGTTTCTCCAATATCTGGCCACTTCACAGACACAATTCCAGGGCAGCTCCACACTTCCCCTCTGCTTCTGCCTGAGTTATTCACCATTTCTCCTTTTTTTTTTTTTTTTTTTTTTTTTTTTTTTTTTTTTTTTTTTTTTTTTTTTTTTTTGCTAAGAGGAGCTTGCCCAGACAGAGCCACAGCTTTTCTACACTTAAAGGTGAGTAGAGATCCCCAAAAGTGCCAATGGGGCTTGCACTGCCATAAAAACCACCCCAAGGACAGCCCTGAGGAAAACCCCACAGCCACAAACATTTCCAGCATTGATTCTGCAACCAGCAGAAGCTGCTGGAACGAGATGAGCTTTAAAGTCCCTTCCAAGCCAAACCATTTTGTGACCCTGTGACTCAAGCAGAGCCAGCATCTGAAGAGCCAAGCACGGGATAAATCTCACAGACACTTCAGGAGGTTTTATCCACTCCCTCCCCTGCCTGCAGCGTGAGGAGGAGTGGAGTAAAAACCTCCTCAAGCTTTTTACAGGATGAGCAGTGACACCACAGCCATGGCCCTTCTCCAGCCTCGTTAACAAAGTGTGACACAGAGCCCCACTAAGGCCCAGGACGTGGCCTCAGCATGAAAACCAGATTTGTTCCCTGAACAAATCCACCGTGCCCACCTTGCCTGGCTGCTGCTCCAGGTTAGCTGGAATCAGGCTGGCCGTGCTCCTGGCTCAGCAGCATTCCCAAAACTGCTCCCAGAGCTCTCATCCTCATCAGTGATGTCCAATTTCCAAACTGAGCAGGGAGCAGCACTTCCCAGGGTTGGCTTTGCAGTTGTTCTCATCACTGGCTTAACATCAATTCAGTTAAATGAGGGAAGGACAAAGTTGTGCCCAAGCTGAAAAGCCTCATCACATCACTCTCCTCCAGCCCTAGCATGAACTGTGCTCATTAACCAGAATTAGCCCAATTTTATGTTTGCATCTTGACCCATAACCCATCCAAGCCCCAGCGCCACGTCCCAGTGCAGCTGTCACCCACGAGCCCAGAGTCACAGCCTGTCAGGAATGTCACAGCCTGTCAGGAATGTCACAGCCTGTCAGGAATGCCACGTCCTGTCAGGAATGCCACATCCTGTCAGGAATGTCACAGCCTGTCAGGAATGCCACGTCCTGTCAGGAATGCCACAGCCTGTCAGGAATGCCACAGCCTGTCAGGAATGTCACAGCCTGTCAGGAATGCCACGTCCTGTCAGGAATGTCACAGCCTGTCAGGAATGTCACAGCCTGTCAGGAATGCCACGTCCTGTCAGGAATGCCACGTCCTGTCAGGAATGCCACATCCTGTCAGGAATGCCACATCCTGTCAGGAATACCACGTCCTGTCAGGAATGCCACATCCTGTCAGGAATGTCACAGCCTGTCAGGAATGCCACGTCCTGTCAGGAATGC
>VZUI01059590.1:0-51702 GCA_013401135.1 Cettia cetti | reverse complement strand
CATTGTCCTTCTGGGCTGTGTACCAGGGTCTCCAACCCCCCTGTACAGATCCCAGACCCCCCTGTACAGGTTCCAAACCCCCCTGTACAGGTCTCTGTCAGTCCAGGGTATTCAAAGCAATGCCCTGGACCCCAACAGTGGTGAAAGGACAGAAGAGATGAGCAAAAAGGTTTGAAAAACAGGCTGAGAATATGTTGAGAATATACAAGAGACCCAGAGCTGAAGCTGTGCTGACACTGTGTGATGCAGCTGGGAGAGCAATGGGGGGTGGAAGAAACTGAACATGGGCCAGGGGACTGATGGTAGCAGTGACATTTTGTACTGGCCTAAGGGCTAAAATGGATGTCAGGCAAGATTTGAGTTGTCATGTAAAGAAGGAAAGAGGCAGATGTAGGGATAGAAAATGGAGGTGAAAAGTGGAAGGCCATTACTTGCTGTTCATTATCCTGTGTGAGACAGTTAAGCAGTGAATCAATTATGATACCAAGCAATTGTGTAGATAATGAGTTAAGCAATGAGGCAGTTATACAGCAAATCATTTCTGATATTAAATAAAAATGGGGAGAATCAACAGCAATATGAATCAGTTATGCAGAGAACTATTACCAAAGTCAGTCGGTTAAGTAGAGAAACAGTTATACAGCAAGAGAATTAATAAATTAATTATCAAGTGGGACCATAATGCTGAGAAGTAATTATGCAGAATCTTCCTTTATGATACGAGGCATATCTGAGGTAGCTTCATGCACAGAAAAAAAATGCAAAACAAAACCATAAAAACAAGTGCAAAACTAATGAAGACACAAGTCCTGCTTTCAAAACAGGCTTTCAACTGCTAGTTTGTTTCTTTCACTCCTGCTCTTTCCAGACATCTCCATCCTAGAATTATCTTCTATTAGAAATGTGGAGTTTGTTTGGCTGAATTTAATCTTGTATTGGTTTTATTGGTTTGATGCTATGTTAGTATTAAACCTTCTTTGTTTCTTATCCCCAACAATCTTTTAAGATGCTTAAAACTAAAAATTACATATATACCTCAGGACAAAGATGCAGAAGTCATAAATGTCTGCCATCATAGCAATGACTGACATTGTAGGTAACACCGTTGTTCTTTGGCAACACTGGTCAGTGTTCAAAAAATTTTAAAGCTGTGGATAGAGGGAGGAAATTTTGCCAACATGAATCAGAAGAAAAACTCATAATCTTGTTTACAAAAACACAGAAAAAGGAGAATAAACAACCCTGTTTCCTTTCATGTAACTCCTGAGTGGGTTTTTTTACCCCTTGGCAACAAGCAATACCTTTGGCTGTAATTGCATTTAGGAAATTGCTTCTCTTAACTTTGACCTGCCTCCTAGCATCCTCCAGTATTTGCAGATGTCCTTAGTACATCTAGACTGGCTCTATACCCAAAGCTCTGTGGTTGATAATTATTAATATATTGCAAGATACTGTCAAGTATACTCTCTTGTTGGATACAAATGATTCTTTTTGCCTCCATGGAAATATGCAAACTCTGTAGTCCCGAGATGAAGAGTTTCTCTTTTGTGTAATATTCCATAGGAACTGTAGGTTGACTGAGGTCATTATGGAAGCATTTTCTGGACAACTGCAATGTTTTAATTCAGAAAACTTTGGCTTCTAGGCAAATGCCTGTTAACTGACACCGAAGACCCATAAAGACATGGGCAACCCAATGTCCTTGAGGACATGAAATCAAACTCCTCCTGAGCCTGGAAGCATTATTTGTTTAGGAATGACTCTACAAATTCTGAGAAACACCAGTGAAGTCCATGATGTACTTTCTGAAATGTCAGTTTGCTTTGTAGAAGTCACACAGACTTAGTGAGGGCTCAGAGGAGACAGTCCACCCAAGGAGTGGTGCATAGGCAAGACAGATGCTAGCATAAGTTACTTAAAATACCCTAGATGTTATCTAATGCTTTGTTTCTTCTAATCATGACTTAAATATGAGACCTGGTCATAGACTCCCTGGGGAGGTGACATAAATGCCAGAAACTGACTGTGTGTCTGGGCTGAGACTGGTTGCTCTACTGTAGACTCATCTGAAAATAGGGAATGTTCCCCTCTACAGCTAACATAAAGAGTAATCTTTGCTGGGGTGCACTTGGAGTGACTCAGAGGAGGACTGAGATACAATTAACTTTATAACTATAAAAATTGCATAAAATAAATGCCTGTATATTTGGAAAAAAACATTAACATGTCAACATCACCTAGAGCTTTCCAAAAATAAATGTTGTGAGGCCAAAAGACTTGGAAGAAGACATCTTTAACCTGTGATAAATAAGTGCTTTCCTCTTCAGAAAGAGGAAGTTACCAACTAAGAGTTAACCCCCATTTCTTTAGGATTCTGCTAGACCACAATTCCTTTTAAAATAGAATACAAATCACTCAGAAAATAAAACTTCACCCCCTAACTGCAAGGTGTTAGGAATTAATACTGTGGCTGGAAGAAGTAACATTTCCTTTTGTTTCTGACCAATAGTCTGGGTTATAACATTTTGTAGCATTTCCAGATGAAATAAAGCAGTCCAATAAAAGATTTTGCGTTAGTAAGGTCATTTGGGGACATAACTGTGTGTGAAACATGTTCATTTTTGGCAATATGTGAAAAGAGATTACAGTTCTGGGTGCCTAATTTTTTTGAGATAAGTCCTGTTTGTGTAGAAATCTTTCTCCCCTGCACTTAAGTGTCAAATTTCATTGCATTAAAAAAGAGTACACACCATAACAGATGGCAAAAATGCCATTGAATAATTTTTAATAATAGCAGAAAGCTGATTGCTTGTCGGCAGAAAATACCTTTTCCAGAATTGGCAGAAACCCTACAGAATATCCATGTTGTTGCTGTAAGGTTTAAGCTGGTTGAGTTTGTAAAAATCTGACAAAGTCTTTGCATTCATCTAAATACATTTAGGTTAAGGTACAGCTGCTGAAATGAGTACCTAATTGATGTGAAATGCAGCTGGAGTGACAAAATGAAAAAAACAATTTTAAAAAGATAAAATTACTTCAGTTATGACTTGGCCATCTGATGAAGCAAGGTACTCTGGCTTTTGGAAGAGCTTAGTATGAGTTTATGCACACTGAAGACTTTCATTTTACATCTTCTCACTGAGAGTATTATGTAGATATGTACTCTGCCTGCTAAACAGTGATGAATATCCTTTTTGGAACCGCTGTGAGAAATGGTTATATTATTGTAATGGCTGTATTGCAGATGTAAAGCCCCTAAATTATAGTTGTTGACTTTTTTCATATATTTTCATCAACAAGGAAAAGGTCCTACAATTCAGTAGGAGAAGTAGAAACTCATACATTTAAGTTATCTCACTATTGTTAAGATTACTGTGAAGGTCTGAAGAAGTTTGATATTTTTTTGCTTTATATGCTTTTCTCCTGAAGGAATGGCAAATGACGTGCATTTTTTTAACAAAACAAGGTTAAAAGTTACTTTATATTTAAAACAAAAGAATTTATGTTTAAAACAAAGAAACCCTAAATACTGTTCCTAAGGAAGATCACTCAATTGGCAGTGTCTGGCAAAACTAGTCAGCCCAAATCATTAATTCTTTCCAGATTACAATGCTGTGTTCACAAAGAACATCACCAGAAGGTGATTTAATACTGTCAGCAGAACTATTTCCATGAAGTATTTCGAGGGGTTTTTTTTGTAACTCTAATAACTCTAATCCAAATAAACTTTGAAATGCAACAGAAGCTGCTAGACATAATTTCTGTCTTAGGAGAGACTCTAACCCAGTGAGGACCAAGCATTTTTTGTTATATCTTTCCTACAGCTGTTGATGGGAAAATTATCTCAATATTTTCCATCCACTGGGAGTCTTCTTCTTATTATTTTGATATAATATTGAAGACATGAATAGCAGAAAGAATAGATGTAATTTCTTGATTGATAGAAACACGGGAAATCAGGAGAATCTCACACACACTGATACCACACATCTTTGCTGTGTCAAGAAAGTCGCTTGAAATCTGAAGCCCTTCCATTGAGTTTACATCTGGCCTTTAGGCTCTGGAACTCATTGAGTTCTCAAACTCTGAAAGACATCCTGTGTGTTGACTCTGTGGATTCAGTATAAAGACCCTCATTTTTCCCTGAACAGGACTGTGCTTGGGGAAGAATCTCACTGATATAGAAATGTGATTCCAGCTTTTCATTTGCCAAGTGTATTTTTAACTATTTATTTTTGAGTGGCTGCTCTGCACTTTGCTTTAGTGTTATTTTTATAAAGATAATTTGTAGCTGTGTAAAAGGTGCTGAGGATGCACTTCCAGAATCCTTTTGTACATATGCAAAAATAATGAATAAATAAATAAATGCTCCTTTCACATGACCTCATCAAGAGCAAAGCCAAATTCTAGCAAGAGAAAGCCAGCTGAGCAGAATTTTCCAAGTGCCTGTATTACAACATTATTCTCATTGCATCTCAGGGCCCTAGTCACAGACTGGGACATTATGATGCTAAGTGCCACACAAAAATAAAAAGGATGTCTTGTTCCAAGGGGCTTTTATAATTGCAGTGGTCGAAACAAAGCAATGTCTGTCAGTAAGACCCAGGAACATTTTTCTGGGTGTGGATGTGTGTATCAGCAGTTTCTTTTCATGTTGGCTTGAGGACAGATGGGGTAGGTGTGATGACATCTGAAGTTCCATTTCAGATGCCGTGTAAAAACTCATAAATGCTTCAGAAGGACCAAGCTGTACACTTGCTGTACTTTGAGGAGGTAAGTTAAAAACCAAATGCTAATCAGCCAGCTATGCAGAGATGAAGTGGGGACAGTCAACTCAGGTTTTCAAGTCAGCATTGCTGAGGCATTTTGCTTATGTACACACTTGTGATCTTGTTTTCTATGTCTACAACCATCTGAAATTTTGCATAGCTGCAGACTGAACATCTGCATAAATCTGAATGAAAGATTAAAAAAAAACAAATAAGAAGATTGTGTAGCAAAACCACATCTTTGTTGCAGAATTCTGGAGCTCAGACACAAAAAATCAGACACATTATATATTAACAATATAAAATTGTGTTTTCAATACATATAATCCATCTGGACATTAACTTTTATCACCTGTATCTTCAGGATTGAACTGAAGGTGCCAAACTACTAGGCGCAAGGAAATCATTGTGAATTGTTAGGCAAGTACTGAAGACGCTGCATTGTTCCAGTAAATGGACAGTGAGGACGCATATTTGTGGAGATAAAGGCAAATGGACCTGTCACAGTCCCCAAATTTGCAGGAGTGCAGGAGACTTCAGGGTCCTGTACACTGAACTTTTCTTCATGCAGTCATGTCCTGGCCATTTCTGCATCTCAAGTCTTTTGTGATACCCTTCCAGGCTGTGATTGTGCCCTGCCATGTGCCCTTCCTTGTGTATGCGTATGAAGTTAGAGAAATGCACATGACCTGAGGCTGCTTGGGAGGAAAGCAAGCACATCTCTTCTTTATCAATGGAAAAATCATCTCTTTTAAGCGATTTTACATATTGATTTTCCCTTGACAAGAAGCTCACATTATTGAAAATAAACACACACCTGTCCTGCTTTCTTCATCTCCTATGACTTCAGGGGAGTAACATTAACTGAGAGGAAGAGAAATTATTCTGGGATCTGGGAAACTTGAGAGTGGGGAAGAACTAGAAAGGGAACTGCAGCTTTAAATGTTTGCCTCTTCTCTTTTCATTACTAGCACCTAGAGTCCTGAGTGACATTGGACCCCATTTCCAGAAAGTACAACTAAATGCAAGACAGTTTGCACAAAATCTCTATTTTTACCTGATTGAGTAAAATGGAAATACTTTTGGATTGACTAGAAGGAGAATGTTTTTTGTTCAACTGAACCAAAGTATTTCACGCTAGATCAGAGGAGAACTTACCTGAGCTGCCAATACTGTGTTCTGCATCAGCCAGTTTATCTCTAGATCAGAATCTTTGCCTAGATTAAACCCTGGTGCTATACCATAATGTGCCTGTAGACTGCACCAGCCCTAACAAGTTCTTTAGCTGGAGTGTGTTTGGAGGGAAGGGGATGAGGGGAAGAGGACCCTTGGGCAGTTCAGCTGGGCACTCTTCTGTTTGGGGAGTGTCGAAACTTCTCAGTGAAATTAAAATGCAGCTGGAATTGGCTTTTTGAATGCTGGAAGTGCAGCTGGGAAGTAACTGGTGGGTTAAAACTGCAGATGAAAAGCTGTGGGCACTTGCAGCAATTAAGCAGTCTGGAGTCTTTCAGAGAATGAGTAAAAACCCACACATTTCAAATACAGTGAAAATATCAGGCAAATATATCTCTGCAGCTTTTTCCTGGCATTTTATTTCATCAACCAGCTAATAATACTAGTGTTCATACCCTATATATAATTTTTTCCCAATGATTTTTTCTTTAAAAGGAGGTAATTTTTAAAAATTATGGTTGAAATGAATAATTCACAAGTCAACATCAGCAGGCCCCTATTTCAGGGTGTCAAATAGATAGCTACTTTCGCAATGCTGGGTGCAATATGCAGTTAAATTATAACAATATGCATTTAAAATAACTACTGACCTCCTTTGCTGCTTCTTCCATTAGCTTCTATTAACACAAGCCCCAGCAATTCTTCCACTGATTTGAATAAATAATAATTACTGTTCAATAATCCTTGTTATAGCATTGCCTAATTAGTCTCTGTAGCTGACTTAAGGTTTAAAACATGAAGCTAGAAAAGAATTAAATATAGGATAAACAAAACCCTCACATGAAGCAGCTTTCTCTCCAACATCATAGAAATGTTTCCCAAGGAACTATTGAAAAAAAATTATAAAGCATTTTCCTGGACAACTGCCAACTCTTGATTTATTGACATATTTATTTTGCTGTGTTGGGTTTCAAATTGAAGATGGACCATGGCTTGAAATGTAGGTAGTATTTTTATCTTTAAGTAATCTTCTCCTAGGAATGATGCATAAAACATCCAACAGACCAAACTAAACTCTTTTTTGAGTGTATTGAAGTCAATGGAGTTACACACAAATTAATTTGGCCCAAGGAAGTATTCTGGAGAACAGAGCAAAGCCTATCAGACTACATAAGAAAACAGAGTATCAGAGCTGTGCAGTTGGACAATTTAATTCTATTTTCATATTGGCTCAAAAGCTTGCTAGTTTTTGTTTTGCATAGCTTTTTATACAACAGCCATCATCACAGGGTCTGAGTACCTTCCAATAATGCATTAAATAGTGTGACTAACGTCTGGTACAAGTTTGTTTTCTCATCTTCTCTAATGCTCTGGGAAGTCATGTTTATAATAAATAATTATTGTGAGGAAAGGCATTTGTTCCTTAAGACACTAAAGAAGAGAAGCAGCATTTTTTACACAGATAATCAAATACTTAGAGGAAAACACTTCTTTTCTACAATTCAGAAATACAGCCTTGTATGTTTAAAAAGCACTTTCCACAGACGTCTCAGGAAGAACACTTTGCAACACTAATGCATTCCTAATGCCCTCTGTACAAAGAATTATGTCACGGCAAAATCTTGGGAGAAGAAGCTGTGTTGTGGAATTGGTAGGAACCAAAGTGGCTCACATCTTCGTGGAATATGCTTGGCCATTTCTCAGAGTGACAAGTTGAGAGCAGAGCAGGAGGGGAGAGTTTAAGGCTTGGATCATGGCTGATCCAGGGCCAGCTGGAGTAGGCAGCAGGAATCTCCACATGGCTCCTCTTTCTCCAGAACGGGAAGGAGTTGAGTAAAACATTCTCACAAATGAAATCAGAAATAAAGAAGAACTTGGGATTTGAGCAATCCCCTTATGAATGAGCAATGTACTTTGCTCATGACACAAAAAGAAATCTTTAAAAAGATGAAAAAGAAAGATGAAGAAATGATCAGAGAGAGCAGAAATACCATGTTGCACAAAGTGGCTTAAAGCCATGCGTGCATTCAAACCCCAGGCTCAGTTCTTTTGATACAACAGATAAATCACGCTGTTGTTTGATCATCTACATTTGAATCTTATATTTCAAATTCAGATGAATCTTAGCAAGCTTAGGAGTTGGTACTCCCTAATTTGAATTCAATTGAGTAACATCTGTGCTGAGAAGCTAATTGCACAGATTTTTCAGTGGTCTTTATATGAAGTATTTCCTCTTTTCCATTTAAGAAATGGCTTTTGTTAGCTCTGCGGATAACCATGGTTCAAATTCATGCCCCTATCATTAGCATCTTCTCTCTGTTTGTTTTTGTTTTTCCATCAGGTGTTTATGTGAGTTTGATTATATCTTCTTGCACAGTAATGCAAGATAACACCCCCAGTTTCTGTTCCAGCTCTTCCATCACATACTGCCTCTCCCTGCAGTGTAGGTGCTCCTACAAGTCCCATCTCTGTTTCTGCAGAAGTTTCTGTTGATTTTGGATTCTATGTGATACAATTATTTTCAGTAAGATTTAAAAAAAACCAGTGATTTAAACAAAAAATAAAGGAAGAGCTGGGAATCTGAAATGCAAGATGAAATTGCCTCCAAAGTAGTCTATCTTGGAAGAGTGTCTGGGTATGGTTTAAATCGCTTGCTGAACAGACTTTTTAGGGATGAAATGATACAAGTTTTTTTGTCAGGCATAATAATGACTAAATAATTGACAGCTCTGAAGGCCTATGTGTGTGTTCTGCTAGCAGGCAGGATCAGTCCAGCTTCTGAGAAGGTGGTCAGGGGGTCAGGATTATTGGTGACACAAAGAAATGGGAGCTGATGGAATAACATGAAGGTAGTGACAGCAATGGCTTTCTGCCTAGTGCTGAAAAGAAACTGTAAGCTCACCTCAGTTAGACTACTGGAACTCCAAGGGTGCCACAGAGCACAGAAACTTTCCAGTGACTGGAATCTTGCAGTCAGTAATTTTAAATGATATGTGAAATGTAGTTCAGAGAAGCTGTGATTTATTTCAGTAGATCCCATAACTTTGAATCCTGTATTTTATCACTGAACCCATAAACAAGACCAGTCATTGTAGACATTTGCGATAACTGCTGTAAATGTTATGTTCAAATGGGACCAGACCCTGCTGTTTGGTAATGTGATCCTCCTCTTCTTCACTCCTGAGGGAGCTGCAAACACAGAATAACACCCAGCTCAAACTTACTCACTTTTAGCCTGGTGTGGTTTTCCTGTTTATAATTCTCTCATTTTTGTTAGAAAAATACATTCTTCTCCTTTCCCTTCAAATTGTATTGATTATATGTTCTGGAAATAAAGAGCTACTGTTGCGTTCTGCATTGTTTTTATCTGGGAGTTTGCCGGTAAATGAACCAACCCAATTTCTTAAAATAAACTGAATTCAGAAGTATAGAGCTAAAGGCAGGAGCATTTCAAGAAACAATTAGAATCCATTTTGAAAATGCAGAGACATAAAAATAAACAAAGCAGCCAGCCTAAATTGGCTTTGATCCCCTATGCTCCAGCATTGCTTTTTGATCCGTGGCTTTTCAGTGAGGTAGAAAAAAGTTTTTATCAAAAATATTCCTATCATTTAGGTACTGTAATAACCTGCAATTTACAGGCTTTCAGGACTCAGAGAGGTTAGGTAACCGCCTTTTGTTCAGCTCCTCATTCTCTATCAATTTCATTCTAAGCACCTAAGACAGAATGTCACAGAAATCTATGGGTTGATTTCTATTTGAGCTGATTTAAACAATGCTAAGTGCTGCAAATGTGTCTATTACTATCTTTAAAGATCTCCATAATGAGCAGGAATATATCAGTGGTTTACACCTCTTCTGTTACCATCACCCACACTAATAAAGAACTCCAAAATCGTATCCATCTCTTGTCAAAAGCATTTTGTTTTCAGATGTTCCATATAAAATTTGTTGATGATTTGTAAAATGCAAATGAACTGTGGCCAGGTAGATAGATTTATCTCACCATAATATTATGACAGTTTACTTAATCATTTTATTGTGTGAACTGTGAAGATTGCGGCTGCTGTGGAAACACAGTGGAAGGCTGCAAGAATGCATGAAGGCAGTCAGCATCTGTGGAAGGTAAAGATGCAATGCTTTGTATTGCTGCTGTAGTCGTAAGCGGGGGAAAAAGGGATGATCTAAAAAAATCCCCCAAAGACTCATTAAGAAGGATTCTATTTGCACATTAGTGTATTGTGCTAAATTTACTTACTAATTTTGATGTCAACAGCGACCAGTACTAATGAAAAGCTTATACAACACCAGCGAGTTTAGTAAAATAAAAATACAAATAATAAAAAAAATTAGAGTTAGATTACACCAAACTGTAATTACTAATTCAAGATTACACAAGAGTGTAATTAACAGTTCAGTGTTACAAACACTATCAAAAGGCAACTGATGACACATTTACAGTATACACAAACACCATTGCTAGCAAAGTTTTAATACCATATGTTATTTTTCTTTTTGCTAGTGGTTCAAATAGCTTAAGTAAACTGAATGCCAGTAGGGAAATCTAGCCAGGTTAATGCTATCTACTGTGTCCCAGTTCAAGACAGGTTTTAACATGCTGTTTAAATTCAACTCTGTCTAAAAATAAATTTCCTAAACATATGCTTGACAGTAGTGTGTGCTAAGACCCCATTTCTTACAGCAGCACACACATGAATATTTTTCTTAGAGCCAAAACCAAAAAAACTTCATTTTAAACCCCTTTTGAGCAAGGCAAATGAGAATTCAGAGTCCCTCACTAACAGGAATCTTATAATGTAAACCACACTTCTGTCCCAAACAAATCCAATAAAAGGAGGCCAGTTTTATTCCTGTGTAGTCATACCCTATGGAGAGGCTACTGTGAAGATTCAGGGCTGATCTGGTTCTGTAAAATTGTGAATTCCCTGCCTTTTATGGACCTCCTAATAGTATTTTAGAAAAATGGCAAGGGATACTAGCCTTAACAGGAAGTTATTGATTTTGTAAGCTGAACAACAAATTAGAAGCATAAGAGGAGCTCATCAAAGTAAAGGCAGCCGGAGGCCAGTGGCAGGATTACCTAATGTGCAAACTCCAAATCCAAATAAATACTCCACAGGGAAATGCTAGCTCTGACACCTTTCGAGATTCTGCTGTGGGCCTTCAATACTTCTGGCCAATGCATGGCACCATTTGCCTGAGAGAAGTGGCAGGGTGTGTGGACCTACTTAGCAAAGTAACTTAGAAAGATAAAAAGGCTCAGTGCTTAACAGGGACCTGGTGGACACACCCATGAAGACTCCCAGGACTGAAATCTATCTCCATGAAGACCCAAATCTGTCTCCACCTCCTTTCCATTTCTCTTTGCAGTTTCAGGGTGAGCTGGTCGGACAGCATAGGCTCAAGGATCACCATTATTAGTAAGGTCCAGGACCTACCTGTGGGACTGGATCAGGAAAGAGGAACACCTGTGTTAGATGGATCTCATGACACTGCAGTGGGAAGCTTTCAGAGAGGATCACGTTGTTACAGTGCTGCCCTCACTGATTTACTACCTCAGCTTGTACAGTACAAGTCTCTGATCCTAAATTGCATCACTTTGCAATGCAGCATCTGTACACGTGTGTTGCTGCATCATGCTGCAGCTTTTGTGCTTCCTGTTTTCCACCACTTCTGGCTCAGAGATAACCCCATTCTAGTGAGCAATGATGTAGCTTCAGCCAATTATTCCTGTGTCCATTGAGTTGTGGCTGCCTGATACAGGGGTGGGGAGGCAAACATCAGAGATTTCCAGGTTGGGAAACCTCCTTGGGTGATCATGCTAGAACAGCAGGTTCCCATAGCAAATCTAAATTACCCCTCTGCTGCCTTCTCTAAGATACTTTCCTGAGTGTTGCGGTTCTAGGTTTACGATTCATGTACGCCATGGTTTATGGTAACTGGAAATTGACCCCAAACCAGTTTGTTGAGGTTCCTTTTCCAGCACCATGGAAGTTTCAGGTAGGAGCAGGACTCACCTGTGTTGCAGGCAGAGCTTCCCTTGCACCTCCTTCTGGGATCCAACAAGCTGCTCTGGGAATGCACTTTGCCATCCTCCATTCTTCACCCCTTGCTGCTGCAGGTGCAAGGTGCATTTCTTTGTGTCACCTTTAACATGATGACAATCTTATATGTTTATGTTTTTAAAGCATGCTGGTGGATTTTCATTGTCATCCACTAAATGTAGAAGGCATCCTATACATTCATTCCCCTACCCACAGGAAAAAAAGGAGGAAAGTCCATCAGTGACTTTAGTACCATCAGGCACTTCACATACAGGCACAACTTGGTGTGGTGCTGTGCCTGAGGATAGATGGAGTGTACAGCTTTTCACACCCAAGGAAGCTTTATGCCCTTCCCTTGGTTTGGGGAACACTCTTGATACACACTTTTAATTTTTGTTCTCCCTCTGTTAGCCTGCAGAATTCCCAGAAAGACTTCGCAGCATAACAGAGCTCAGATAGATCACTGGTCCTGCCTCTGTCTGTGCTCTTTGAACATGAGCTGTCATCTCTGGTTTGCACTTAAGATGCTGTAGTGGGACTAGCAGCAGGAGCTTCTGGCACACTGAGCTACCAAAGCTTTTGTCAGCTTGAAGAATTCGAAGGTGAAGTCATACAGCAAAGCAACTGGAAAAAAAACCACTCACAAAAATCTCTTTCAACAGTCATGTGTTAAGAAAACTATGTAAAGCTGAAAGAAGAAATTACATGCCTGAAGTATTTTTAACTTGCTGTTTGCTATATGCAGTAGATAAATGGTTAACTGGAAAGGATTTAAAATATATTAATGACACTGCTTTGATCTGCTTTTTCCCTTTTCTCTAACCCTTCTGGTGGAAATACAGGAGCTACTTGTGACTTGCCTGCAGCTAAATTACCTATCAAAATTTTTTGCACACATTGTTTGTGTTTTGGGACATCCAGGTGCAGGGAGAAACACTCATTTCCATTGTAAAGGCTGAGCACTATTCTCTGTGCTAAAAGAATAGATCCATGGATCAAGAAGAGTTTCACTCACATCAAGAACTTAAAAGAAACAAATATATTGCCATTCTTTGAATATACCAACACACCTACCCTCACTGTGTCCTTTAATGTTTGAGTCTCTGCATGGTGGCTTTAGATTACTTTTGAAATGCAATTTTCACATTCTTGTTTGTTTTGACTGATATCTTAATACAATATAAAGTGCTTGTCAGAAACAATCCTTCTCTGTCAGATAAAGGCACCAAAGTAAATATTCCTTGATTTGTGCTTGGCAGCTGTTGAAGTAAACCCTTGTCAATAGGAAATTTCTTTTACTACAGTTTTACTGAAACAATTGGTTGTTAAATGAATCCTAGGTGATTCAGAGACATGCAACTCCCACAGTGTATTTTTTATAGTAGATTTTTCCCTTTATGCTTTTACCTTCACCTTGGATTTTTCCTTTACCATAACAAATATGGAATTTTTCAATCATTCAGAGACACAGTCATGGCAGGAGCAATGGGTAGTCCTGCATCTTCCTTCAAGTATAAAAATGGCTTGAGCAGGGGAACCACGGAGAGTTGCAGAGAGCTGACCAGTCAGTAATTCCCTGCTTCTACCCACTCCTCTTCGAAAAATATAAATATACCTGTCTTTTCCCTTCTTCCTGATATTTTTTCAGGTCTTCCTGTATTTTTAAAGAGGGTAACTGATAGATCTGAGACAAAATTGGCAGGATTTTTAGCCTAGGAAAAACTCATCTGACATGCCTGACTGGAAAGCCTTCAAGCTAACCACTGGTAGTTTACTTTTTCTTGCCCAATTTTACCTGTCACTGTTATTAATTTCACAAGCCATTTGCTCACAAATTTTCCTTAAGGAAGACTGATGCATAAACAGTGTTTCCAGAAGGCTTTTCAGTTCAGGATGGGGCTTGAGTTTTCATTAGCCTCCACCTCCTGGTTTCACCTTCCCACCACACAGCTTTCCCTACTCATGACACATCACTGTCCCCTCTGGGTGTCCCCACTCCTGCTCCCCCACTTCCCTTTGCCTCCCCAGGGATGCTGTCCTATGCTTTCCAAGTAGCAAAGAGCTGGAGCAGCAGCATCCACGTTACCCTGTTTATTCTGTGTGGGTTTGGAAACCACCACTGACCAACATGCAAGGAGGTCTGAGGGAGTTTTTCTTCTTGTCTGAGGGTGTGCTCACAAGAAAGAGCAGCAGTCTCAAGCTGTGCCAAAGGAAATATAGACTGGATGTTAGGAAAAAGTTTTTTACAGAAAGGGTAATAAAGTATTGGAATGGTCTACCTGGGGAGGCAGTGGATTCACCATCTCTGGATGTGTTTAAGAAAAGACTAGATGTGGCACTTGGTGCCATGGTTTAGTTGAGGTTTGGGTTAGGTTGGACTTGATGATCCTGGAGGTATCTTCCAACCTAGTGATTCTGTGAATCTGTGATTCTCTGATTCCGTGTGGCACAGGCTGCTGGGACAGCCACCTGCAGAGGACATATACCTTACTCTACTCACTTTATGATGTCCAGAAACCTAAAGTCTCCATTTACGTCAAAATTGCAAAGACTTTTTTCTCTCTGACAATCATTCTCATTTCAGATAAATTCGCTCCAATCCTATACAACCTTAAAGACACCCAGCAGTGAGGCAACACCATCCACATGTACCAGGCAATCACACGCAGTGCTGGGAATTAAACACACCATCTCTTTTCTTGTGAACGGGAACACAGGGCTGCTTCCCTTGCTGCCGTCTAAAGATACCCACAAGGCTCTTCCTCACAATTCTCCCTTTGAAGCCAACTCAATTTGCACTGCAGGATTTCCCAGAGGTGTCTGGCACTACATCGTTCACCTGTATCTCCTTGGTCAAGGAGGCAGCCATGATTCACATTTCAGAGAAGCAGGCACAGCTGGCAGGTAACATCCTTCAAGAAGCATCTCTAAATACTTTGTTCTAAAGTCTCTAAAGTCATCATTCAGGGTCTGGGAGTCACAGTGTTCCCAGCTCTCCCCACCCCTTGTTGCCATAGGGACAGACAACCAGGTGATGTTGAGGTACACTCCCCTGCTCCTCCAGAGGCTTAGTCCCAGGTGAAAACACCAATGCCGCCAGCAAAACTATCCATCAGATAATTCACCCTTCAAAAAACGTGTCGATGGCAAGAGGAGCAAGTTTGCATCCCTTTGCGATGCATGAGCAGCTGCTGATATTTTCTGTGTTGGTGGAGGGAGAGAGCTGACTTTTAGCCTTAACATATCAAGAATATTGAACTAAACGTCATTTATTTTCCTCTTTGGAGGTTCTAGCAATGCTGGCTAAGTGATAAAAGTTCAGTCTGGATAGCTAACAATTCTGCCTGTTTTCCCAATTTATTTTTTATGCTGCTTTTATGAGTACTGTTCAATAAAGAAACAACTTGCAAGTGAAGATCACTTCTCTCTCATTTGTTTATGTACTGCACTTGATTTTCTAAACCTATACATAAAGTTTTGTCAGGAAAAAAATAGGAGAAATATATGAAATATATGAAATCCTGAGGTGGTAAAATGAAGTTGAAAAGAAACTTCAAATTTACCATGGACAAAACAAATGCCTACATTTTAAACTGAGCTTTTATTTCTACGGTAGAAAAAGGGATAGACAATACACTTCCATCTTTTCCAAGGATGGGTTACTTTCAGCTCAAGTGGGTTTGGCCTACAATCCAGGGTTCAAATATTTGGAAGCATAGAGGCTCATGAGATCTGGATATCAGAAAGCTGATCAGTTCTGGGCCATCCCTCAGCTTAACAGGGGAAAAGGAAGCAAAGCTTGGCAGGGAAGGTTTTGCAATTTAAAAAATAAGGAAGCACTGCATGAGTTTCATATCTAGCCATCACTAAACCAAAGTCTCATCCATTCAAAATGCAAATCACACCAGTTGCCACATACTGGGTAATGTGAATAAATCTTCCTATTCTACCCACTTCTACAAGATCACATACCGCACCCCTGAGAGCTGTACTCCTTTATGGTCTAGCTGCACCTGAAGCCAGCAGAGTTACACAACACGCTTACTCCTTGCAGTCCTGCTAAAAGAAGGAATAATTCATGCCAGGGGAGTGTGTGTTCACTGAGCAGCTCCATTTCCCTGTGCATGTGTGTGCAAATCACACCTGTGTCCCCTGCGGCCAGGCTCCACCGACCCTTCTCTGACAACATGAGGGACAACCTGCAGCTCACAGCCTCCAAAAGCAGCAAACATTGCTGCACTCAGGCTTTAGAGGTGCCTGGACTAGGCAAGAACATCCTTCTCTAAAGCAGGAATCAGCCCTGTGGTTTCAATAACAGCCAGTTGGCAAGGCCAGAAAATGTAGGACATGCTGCAAATTACTTTCTGGTTGCTACCTGGAATGCTCCCTCATACATGCTGTCATTTTATTTTAAAAATACTTGGTTGAGTGACCATCCAGAAATTTGTCTAGCTTTCATTTAGTTTTTTTGCAGTCTTACTTTGTACAAAACACTTTTTGTTTACTTGTGCAGTAAAAAAAAATATTTTGTCTATTTGGTTAAAACACTGTGAAATGCTATCACATACTCACCTTCAGTCTATTTTTTAAACTGTTCCAATGAATAACAGGAATAAAATCTGAAAGACCTTCAAACCCCAACATTAAGAAATATGCTTATCATGACAAATCTTTACTGAAAAATTAAAGTTTTATTGCATGAAATGATTGCTTTTACATTAGTACTTCATTATTTCAAATAGGAATGGTTATATTTTTGCCATTTGTTACCACGTCATAGTTTCCTTGTCTGCAAGATTACGGTAGACTTCATTGTTCCATTCATGAAATAAACACAAACAAAAAGAAGTTCCCACACTATGACTTTTCCTCATAAATCTAAAAAAGACAGTTATAAAGTGCAAAGTCACAGCAGCCAAACTCCTCTCATAAAACTCATGTTACACTTGGTAAGCCTCAAATTGATCTGGAATTTAAAACCTATGGAATTTTGGTGACAAAGTAAAAAGTAAAGCAATATATGATTAAAACTTTCTTTTTTCAAGTTTGTTGGGTTGAGAATTTCACTCTACAATGTGTTCGTAATTCACTGAAACGTACACACACATTCTTCACATTCTACCTGCCTTTGTGCATTATTTCTGCAATCTCTTGTAGATTTGTTTGCCCTCTCCACCCAAGCCCTATTGTGTGATCAAGACTTTTCTCCATTTTCTTATTTTTTTTTAAACCCCTTCCCCCCCACACATTTTCAGCACCTACTTGTGAAATTTCATCAACTACCTGCATGATTCATGCAGCCTCACTCACCTGACTTTATTACTGTGTTTAATTACTAAAACAAACAAAAAAGCCATTAGAGATTTGCAACTGACCCTGAAAGTGCCCCAAAAAGCTTCAGACTCAGAATTACATTCTTTGTTGAGAGAAAATAAGCTCTATCTAGTTTTAATACAATAATAATGTTTCCTTAGAGTCACTGAGTTTTTCTAACAAAATGATGGGACAGTGATGTAAAGAGCATCAGCATGAAGACCTCCAAGAGCTGCAAGGAGCCTTCTGTGGGGCACAGGACCGCAAAATGCTGAGGTCCCTACTTATAGCTGGAAGGACATCTGAAGGAGGAGACCCCAAACTTTTGCCACACTTGGCAATATGAAGAACCCAATGTGATGGGCTTACTGTCTAAACAGCATCATTATTAATAATTTTATCTGAGAGCACCTCCTCTTCTTGGAATGCAGAAAGAAGGAGATGAAGAAGGCCACAGTTCTTAAGGAAAGAAAAGATTCAGTGAAAGTGTTTAAAAGAAAAATGTATTCTTGCAATAAAAAAAAAGCTCTAGGCTGTAGTTTGGGATGGCTGCAGCAAGTGGATGAGGTAGGTGCCATCACTATGGCAGAGAGACATGATGAGTGGCTGCTCAGTCCAGGCCATGTGCTTAATAGAGCCAAAATACATACAGTCTCTGCCAAGATTAAATTAAACATTCTCTGAAATCTGTTGTCTCCTGCACCCATGTGAACCACACAATTCAAACAGGGATGTTAGAATGCACAGGATAAATATATGTTAGTGAGTTTATCAGTGCATATCCATATAGCACATAAATCAACAACAATCAAGTGTAACACCTCAGATGTGCTGTCAGGACCAATAAAAATGGCAAAGTGATTTCTTTGGCCTTAGGAGTACAGATGTCTTATGTGGTCAAATGGCTTATCAACAAATGGCACTAATTAGAATCTATTTCTAAATGCTTCCTCCCACCTCAAAGTAAAAAAGAAGAAACTGTAGAAAAGGTTCAGGCAAGTGCAGTGGCTGGTGGTGAGCATGGAAAGTCTGTTGCCTGCAAGAGATCAAATACACTAGGATGTTCAACTTGGACAAAAGGTAGCTGAGGAGAAGCATGAGGGGTAAAACCATGATGTTAACATCTTCAAGGATAGATTCTGAGGTTCTGAGGAGTGTAGAGGAAACAATGTGCCATCATACCTCAGAACTGCTTTCCTTATTGGAATAAGTAGGGCAGATGTAACCAGTATCTCAGGGGTTTTTAAGACAAGCAGACCTTTTCCACCAAGTATAGAATTAAACTGTGGGACTCCATGCTGTGGGAATTAATAAGTGCCAAGACAGTAAGTGGGTTAAACACAACATTTCAAGGAATCCAAAGAAGTCCATAGGCAAGGATCAAACCAACAGACACAACCTGCAGCTCAAGAGATCTCCAAACTGCGTATTGCCATACATTAGGAGGTATGAGGAGCTCTTACATCCATGTGGGCACCTTTTTTATATGCATCCACTACAGCTCTGAGGTTAGAGAGACCCAGCAGACCTCCCAGCTGGCCCAGGGTCAGCATAAAGCATAGCACTGCTTTTTTTAAAGTAGCTTTTGAATGCAAAACCACAGAAAATATAGCCGTCCACCTAGGATTGCCTTAGTCACAGTGCTCTTTCTTGTCCTTTGAGTGAGGCAGAGGATTATCTAATATGTTGTAATTAAATCAGAAATGCAGTTATTGTTGTCAAGACATGAGTCATTTTTTCATGTACAGATCTGATTCCAGCGACACAGTTGCAAAGGCATCTTTTCAAACTATAACGCTGGATTAATTTTTTCTTCTGAGCTAAGCTGTCAGCAAAAACTGCTTAGCAGTGAGTGGCAATCAATCCAGCCTTGTCTCTCAACAAGTTAAAGAGTTTTGACATAGTGTGCTTCTCATCTAGAGGTTTGCTTATGAAAAGAAAATTAAAATGCTTTTTGAAAGTGTACTTTTAATAAAATCATCCACTTTTAGAAAGAAAAGCTCTATCCAAAGAAGTAGGCTGTTTGTCTCAGCACCTCTTGAAATTTCAGTAATATTGCCATGCATGCACTTGGGAAGATGCATTTCTTCAGTTTAACTTGACATTCTTGACATTTTTCACTCCCTGATGCAGAAAGAGTGTCAGCCAGGACTTGCCAGGAAATATACCCTCTGGTACGTGGTACACCTTCTCAGAAAAGTATTAGCTGTTCAGCTACTGGTTGCTTATCTCTTCTGTTACTTGAACAACAAGGTTTATGAATTATTCAGCTGCAGTATGAAATGGATAAATATGATACATTTCCCAGATTTCATAAAAGTTAAAATAGTGGGCACAGAAGAAAGGGACTACATTATGCAGAAGGAAAAAAAATATGGGATCCGTATGAGGCAAGTATTTCCTAACAAAGAAGCCTATTAAATGGCTGAAAAATCCCTTGTGGGAAGAGGTGGAGGCCTCATCACTTTAGATATTTAAAACCAGACTAGACAAAGCATTCATCTCTACAGGGGCAGAGGAAATGGATACAATTACTTATTAGGTTTCTTCCTATTCATCTCTGATTTCTACAATTTAATACATTTTTTAAAATGCAAACCACATTTGTATAGCAAAAGGCAGAAAAACAACAAAAAAAGGTTTACTAGTTATAGCATTGCCCAGCACAATGAAACTTGATTTAAAATTAAATTTATGCTAGCAATTCAGACTGCAAGATGACTTCTCTTTGTTTAAGGTCTAAAACTGAAAGGTTTGCTATTGTCACACGTGTCTCTAAAAAGATGATTTACAATCCCCAGACTGGGGATTTATTCCTTGTTCCTGAACTCTTTGTGAACTGTGATGGTTCAACTTTGACAGAGGTGATGCAAAAGGAAGAATGGTGCTTTACAGAAAAGTAGTGGAGTGTGGGGTCTGTGCCTAAGGTTTGGCAGACTTATCAACTCCCTCAGGAATCCCCAGCATGAAATATTTACTGATGTCACTCAAAGGATAACATCTAGCCTGCTAGTGTGAAAGAGACTCTCAGTCTCTTTCTATCACTTTAAATATCTTAAAATTATTTCAAAATTCTCAGTTCTTCTTCCCCACATTTTTTCTTTCTCTCTTTTTTTTTTTTTTTAAATCCTTGAAGGCACTACTCTATTTAAAAGTGCACTGTCTTTGTAGAAATAAACACGAAGAAATGGAAAAAACCCAACCCTAAGAAACCTTAGGATAGTCAAAATGTTTAAGAGTGTAACACTGGATCTTTCACTCCACCCATCATCCATGCAGGAAGGTGAAATCATGATGTAGAACTCCTGTACAAGAAATCAAGATGCACAGCTGAAGTGAACTGTCCCAGAGGTAATGCAGAGTGTTGAGCCATGGTGGCCCTCAGGCTTGGGACAGCCTCTCAGTAATTTTGAATCAGCCAAGAAAAGGCAGGATATAGCCACATGTTTTCCTTGCTTTGACATCAAGTATGCTTTAACAACATGCTGCCATGTACCCACTGCACCCTGTTTACTCTCACCTCCTGGCTGCAATTTGCCATATTTTCAGTATTAGCCTTGCTGTGCTGGGCTGCAAACTCACAAGGTGGAAAATATTGTCTTATTTCAAAATACTTTTTATCCACAGTTTCATATAACTTGTTTCATGAGAGAGGGCAGAAAAGTAAGAGTAGTGAGTTGAATCTACCACTAGAACTGGTTAAAATTAAGAAAAACAATGGCCCTATACCCAATAACAAGGAAGTCCCTCAAAAACATCATCCATCTTCCTGTGAACCTCCTCAGTTCCTCTTCCTCAGGTTGAAGTGCAGCCACTTAGGTGGAAAGCTGTGTTCTGTGCTTGTCTATCTGTCTGTGTACTGCTGGACTCCATGGAACCAGAGCATTCTCTGAGCTGGAAGGGACCCACAAGAATAGAGTCCAACTTTTAGGTGAATAGTCCATATAGGGATTGAAGCCATGACCTTGGCGTTATCAGCATCATGTGCTGACCAACTTATCTGTATCTTCAGATAATCAAGTCTGTTTGGAAGAGTCTATTTTTGGGCTCAGTGTAAAATACTGGCAACCCTGAAGTTTGCCAATGATGTTATCAGGACAAGAGTTTGCCTATTTTAAGTGTTTTACATTAGCATATAGACTTTTGTGGGCCCATAATCAATATAGCAGGACCTACCAAAGCTCACAAAGCAGATAACCAAAGACATCAAGGCCCTTACTTTGGCCTATAGCTTAAAATAGTTAACATAACAGTGGGAGTATGCCCAAATCTAAGGATCTGTTTAAACTAGAATGAAGTTCAGTACTTTGCCATTTGGAAAGTAAACTGAGTAACAGTGGTGAATAATTAAATTACCGAATGAATGTTAAACCCCAGAACAGTCAGTATGAAAAACATTAAACTGTTTGCAGCAGCTCTACCTCAAAATACTTATTCAAAAGAGAGGCCCTTTGTTCCAGGCATAGACAAAACCCCCTCTCTGCTTTGCTCAGCTTCTCGGTCAGCCCAACCCCAGCCCCAAATATGTAAGAACCCACAGACTGTTAACCCACACTCTGTTAATTGCCCTTTGGGCTCTGGGCTCAAGCCACACCTGCAGAGCTTCATCCCTCACTGAGTTCTGCTCACAGGACGGTCCAGCTCAGCACATCCTTCCTACGCTGTGCCCAGCAGCTGTTCCTGCATCATCCTGCCCCAGCCCTCAGGGGATACCACAATATCACACTGTAAAGGAGCAGCTGGTGAGCATACAGTCTGCATCCATAGGATAAGTGGGAATTAAAAACAAAACAAAACAAATCTCATTTTGACTAAATTAATCCTGTAGTAATGAATTTCTAGCACTTTGTACTTGGTTGAGTCATGTCTGGGCATAGCAGGAATAAATCCCACTGAAAGGGAATTGCCTTGGTGTGCAGGCAGTATTTTACAGCTCCAAGAGTCATTACTTCCCAAGGAGAGAAAAACAGTCAGAGAAAAGGAAAGAAAAGCAGGCAGAGAAGTATGCAAGTCTTGATTTTAGCCCCATTTACATCGATTTCAGCACAGTTATTCCACTGTAGAGGACACAAGAGTTTTCAGTTCAAAGTCTAAAGGGTGGTAGAGAATAAAAATAAGGAAAGAGTAATATCTGAAGTTCTTCTAGTCTCAGTCACACAGCAAAAAGTCTTCTCCACAAATAATTGAGATTTATCTCCCAGCCATTCTCAATGGCCATATTGTAAGTCATATACGTATTTTATGACCCAAAGCTGCAATAGCTTGCTCTGGCTGAGTGGCAGCATAGCTGTACAATCAATATGCTTTTGCAGGCTTGCGTCTTTGAGTGGCTTTGTATTGCAGCATAGCCTGAAATAACAGCATAAATTTAATGGGCCGGCAGTCTGAAAAGTAGAGAAGTATAACAACAGGTGTATTAATTTGTGCTGTGGTGTGTAACTGATACCACTGTAATTTTGCTACAATTAGGCTCTGTTTTAAAACAGAGTACAAAATACCTGGTGCTGGCGCTAAGATAATCAGCTGAAAATCAAAAGGGAAAGACAACAGGTAGCACTGAAGAGCATGTTGTGCAGAGGTAGTTCATATATATCACACATTTGCAATACCTATATCCTCTGTTAGCCCTTTATTAGAGACACTATATTCAGACAAATTGAACAAATCCTAAAACATATAAACCCCTAACACTACAAATACATCTTTCCAAAAGTTATGAAGTTCTATAAAACCACAGAGGTTTCTGTTTTTCTTTTTGACATGATTGTTGTTGGATACTTAAAATTTATGAGTTCATAGATGAGTCAAACCTTGACTAGAGATGATTCCTCTTCCAACTACATGTGCTTTATCACAAACATTAAAAACAATTACTTAGGAATAGTATTTTCTAGGAATTCTGAAAATATTTTAGGTATAATTATTGTCATTACAGAAAAGTCTGAAACATTTCCTTTAATCATTCAATACATAGCTCCATAACTCCATACACTTGAAAACTATAATTTCACTGTAAGTTTTCTTCTTACATATGTGTCTATATGTACATACACACACATATATATGCACTATTATAAAATGAGTGTCAAGAAAAGCAGGACCTTTACATTTCCACATTTTCTCTGTTTGCAATAGGAATAAAACTGAAGATGCTACCTGTGCCATCCACAAAAATTGAACCAGCTTAACTTCAAATCCTCTTGACAGGCTCTGCTTTTCCCACTGTCATTTTTTCATTCTTACCAATGTCTGACTGCTCTAAGAGTATATTTATTGTTAGGTCATACATTCAATTTTCATGCAACAAACGCCTCTCCCTTTTACACTGCCCTGAAATGACTAAATTTTGTGCCAGACCCAAAAACCAGGCTTGCAGTGCTCAACTCCACTCTGCTCTGCACAAGAAAACCAGTTTGCAGCTGTGGTGTTTCTAGACCTAGTTATACACATAAACATTAAATATTACTTATTTCTGTGTTCTTCCAGTAGTTCAAAAAGTACCCTAAACCATGCAACACACAAGCAAGCCTTACAGGTCCTGGTTCTATTTGTGGAATGGTAAAGTATCAGTAATTCCTCTGAGTTCCACTAATGGAGACATGCTAATTGCCACATCTAGATTGCCATCAACTCACTGTGGTGACAGGGGGAGTTCAGAGTATTAAACATTTTTAAAGACTATGCCTTAAACAGAAACCTTCCCAAAGTCACAGTATCTCCTTGCAATGCTCATTCTGTGAACTCAGAACAAAAAACAAACAAACAAACAAAACCCCAAACAACAACCAAACAAAACCCCAGTTAACCATTTCTTTTTTTTTTTTTTCCCTTGAATTTGTATTAGTGATTGAAGACCTGTTTCCTAATGGTTGGGAATAAAAGTCTGTCATGAGAGCTAAAGTCACATAAGCCAAATTCTCCAGCACAGCTACCATGGAGTACATGTGCATGAGGCTGGTCATCCATTAGGAAGGACTGGTGGCTTGGAAATGTCACTAGTGGTGGTGGAAATGCTGGGAGGGAGGGTAAGCATAACAGAACATAGCTAGAAAAATCTGCAGAGCTCTGAACCCTCAGAGGGAAGTTTAAGGTGTGTACACTGAAATAAGTGCACCTGGAGAACAGCGTGGCTGGGTCCCCTGAAGTACTCATTAGCAGGAATATTTCACAGTCAGCTGCAACTGTGTGACAAGAAAAAATGGGCTTCTCTTTGGGGAAAGTGTTCTAGAGACAAGTTTTTAACATTCAAAAAAAAAAAAAAGTTGGCCTCCCCCAAGTATTTTTGCTATAAAAAGAACTAAAAAATTTGGTAGTTTGTTTTATTCTTCTTATAATATTAACCAATAGAGTTATTTATTTTGCTATAAATGATGATGGATTATAAATAACAGGTATCTCAGAGCATGAGATACTTTGGGTGAAGAGATGCAGTACTTTCATCTGGAAGGTGTCTGCAGCAGACACCTTCCAGAGGAATTTATTAAGTAATTTATTCTTGGGTGAATCCTACAGCCTGAACTGACTTGATCAAGCCAATAAAAAGCACAGTCCTACTCATCTGAACAGTGGCAGCAGCAGAAGGCACCAAATTTGGTGATTTTGCTTTATCCCTTTCTAAAATTCAGCCCTTCAAAATCAACACGAAGTTTTTATTTCCAACTCTTAGCTCAAAAAAAGCTCGGGGTGAGAGGGGTCAAATTCAGTTGGAAAAAAAAGGGACCATGTAACTAGGGCCACTGCTTCCATTTAGTAGGATGGACAATAAGAATAAATAAGAATACAAAGAATACAAAAACAGGATAAATCAACTATGCTACACATCTGGTAATACACCTTATTTTACTGCATTTGTTATCAAGATGACATGCAGTCTAGAACTTCATGGCAAACACACTGGCAAAAGCCATAAATCATGAGAATAACAAGGCTCGAAGGAACAAGGCTTACAAAGACAACCCCAAGGGTGACTTTCTTGGATACCAGTAAATAAATCCCTAAAGGCAAGGAGCTGAAGTACAGCAACCCTAGCAACCACACTAGCACCCGAATTGAGGTCTGGAAGAGCAAAGATGTGCAGTTCCACACTGTCCAGTTGTGGGACACAGTTGCAACAGAGTCAAAACTTGTAGGCCTGTAAAATTCCACCACGGGGGTTGAGTTCAGAGTCTGGGGACTTTCTCTTTGTACTTCCATGATTGTTATGACCAGGCAATTAGAAGAGGTGTGGGAAGGGCTAACCAGAGATGCCAGCCTTTTGGGAGTCAGCAACAGTTCTGTTGGGTTGTCTGGTAGGCACTTCTTTCCCTTTCCCCCACAAGCTAAATTCAGAAGGATGTTGTTGTCATCAGGAAGACTGCTAACCTCATCATCTGGCAGGCATGTTTCAAACCTGCAGAACGGGCACACTATGACTCCTTGTGGGGAATCACCAAAATCTATGATCTTGCAAAGGCATTTGGCACACACTCTGTGACAACACTCCAGCACTTTTGGTTTTCTCTGTCGCAGGTTATAGCGGTTGTAACAGATCTTGCACTCAAGCTCATCTGAGCTCTGGGTCTCCACGGACTCCTCTGGCAGCTGGGTGGTCATTTCTTCAGATGGTTTTTAGACTTGTGGAAAGAGAGGTCAAGGGATGAAGAGGTCACTCAGTCTTACTTTAGAACATTTTCCTATCACCCATCTCAAACAGAAAAAGAGGAGATGACATCATCGAATAGCATCAGTAGACATCATCCATTTTCAGCTTCTGCTAGGGATTGTGCACTGCATGTCCTTTACTCTGAGCCAGGCATCCATCTGAAAAAGCCAGTGGAATTTTTGTTGGAAGCAAAGGCAAAAACAGGAAAGGAAAGGGGAAGGGGAGAAGAAAAAGGAATGGGAGAGAGGAAAACAGAGAGGGAAAGTTTTAGCAAATGAAATACACAAGTTCTACTTTTTATAAGTTCAGCTTCCTTTGCGAAAACTACCTCTAAGGTAGCTTTTTTTTGTTGCATATGAAGCTTATATAACAGTCATGCTGATGAAACTTAGCATCATGCTGCATGGATGTATTTTAGAGTTGAAGCTCTGAGTGGCTCAGCCCATGAAGTTTTCAGCAGAAGCTGCAATCTAATCACTGATCTGTGACCATTTACTTAAACTCTGGTTTCCCAAGGAAATGAGACTTGACACCTGGAGCTCTTGGTCTTTCCTGGTAACTTGTGAATCTGCTGTCCAATTTCAAACAAATCAGCAGAGCAGCCACAGTACTGAAGATGATTAAGTTGCTAAAAATAAACGAACACTGGCAATTGGATAGAGATATTTATAATAAGTACCAGTTATCCTGGAGGGCAATGGGTGGTCAGCACACCCCAACCTCTGCTCTGAAAGGGCAGTATGCTGCCTGTAGCTCAGCCACAGAGGAGGGCAGCCCAGGGGAAAGCTGGTGAAACTGGGCAAATAAAAAGTTTGGGGGAGTGGAATGGGTATGAAAGAGGTCCAGGGTTATTGCCAAGAGTTATGTGGGGATCTAAATCAAATCAGGATCAAGCATTGTTAATTTTTCTGTTTGTGGAGCAGCCCATTTCTTTTTCTCCAACAGCTGCTGGACATATGATTACAAAAATAAGAGTTCTTTAGCTTGCAACAAATGTTTCCTTCAATATGTGGCTGCTGGGGTGAAGGCTGATGTGTCTTCTAAGGGCATTCACCAGATGCTCTGGTTTTCAAGGGTGTCACGGCTGTGACAGCTGTTTCACACCTCAGCTAAAGAGAGGTCCTGGCATGCTTGCCCTGCTGCACTGCCACTCTATGCAGCAGTTTTGCCACGAGAGGCATCTGCCTCAAACAAATACTGCCATACATTTTGTAACTTAACATCATGTTACATGTCTTGTCATATTTTGTAACATGATTTCAGGAAACAGTGCATGTATTATAAACAAAGCATTAACTAGGAGCACGTGCTCTGGGGATCAATGATCATCAGCATTTACAAAACCAGCTCTTATCTGCCAGTAGATAAAAACTTCTTCCAGATTCATGCTTGCTCACAGAAATGAGGGCAGAACTACATTCTGCAGGTTTTCAAACTCATCCCTTCATTGCTAGAATAGCAAGGAATTGGCCACAGCCAAATGATGGGCAAAGTCAGCACTTGTGTCCAGCTGCCTCTTGCATCATCAATAAGTATCAGGCACACTGAATATGAAAAAGTGGCCTATTTCAAGAAACTTATTTCTTGACTACGTGTTTTAGTAAATATGTGATTTCTTTTCCTTTCCATTGGGAAGTTATTACTCACTCCGAGCATTCAGACTTTTGTTCTCTTTTTTTTTTTTTGAGGACAAGGCAGGAAACATCTCTTTTAAGAAATGTGCTCCTTCTGTCAATACATTTTACCTGCCAACCATCAGTGAACTCTCTTTCATGGGCCTCTTGTTCTTACTTGTGCTTTAAGTATTTTCCATTTCTGCATATCCAGGAGAAGATGGAGAGATATGAGAGAGGTGGATATATAACTTCCATAAGCAATGTAATTTGTAAAACTCACGTCCAGGATTTTAAAACAAAGATGTAAGCGTCGGACAATGCATTAACAAAAAACCATGACAACATAGTGAAAAAACCACACATATTTCTCAAGGAATTGTTACAGACATGGCCCCCTTCCCATTCAATTGTTTCAATAACTCCTTTCCTGCCTCTTCCAATTTATGTCCTTAATGCTCTAAAGGTTTTCATCTCTGCCTTACTGTTGCTTTTATTATTAGTACTGTAGATATATTTGTGGCATGTTGCATCAGGTAAAGCAAGCATAAGACCACCCACAATTTTCAAAGTATACTAGCAAGACATCTAAGACACAAAAGGGACATCTTTTACAGAATGTAAAATTTATCCTTCATTCTTCATTTCACTGTGTGCTTCCTTATTAAATTCTACTACTCTTTTGATTTCATTCCAAATATCATCTTCTAGATGACTTTTAGGTAGATATAAATGTCACGAGATGCTGACTTTCCAAAGGATGAAAAAACCACAAAATGGACCAAAAAAAGTGAAATGCCAGCCTACAGGAAAGCAAAGAACTGCTGTAAAATTAAGAAGCCAAATAAAAAAGTGATGGTTTTGGACTTCCACATCTTGGGTATCATTTACCTTCTTCACCTGAGGTGAATTAGGATTACTAACAAGGTACTGTTAGTAATCTGCTGGCAAATGTTGTCCTACAACATAAAACTAGATTCCTGATTAACCAAAAGTCTTCTAAAATATGCGTCTGCTTCTCATGGAAAATTGTGACCTTTCTCTGAAAGCTTCCAACTTGTAAAACCTTGATATTTTAGTGTTTGTCCTTCTAATTAACACTTCCAGGCTTTTTACAAAACCCAACCCACTTTCCAACCAATTCTATTCAGACATGGATCACCGCCCCCGAACCAGTTTTCAAACTGAATGTGTTTTCCACTTCCTTTAAGTGCCAAAATTTTACATTAATACAAGGAATAACAAGTCTTGGAGACTAGCAATGTCCTAGTTGCTAAACTGTGATCATTAGCTCAATTTCCAGACCACAGTGATCCTCCTATTGTAGTTTGTATCATGAGCTATTCTACAATATTTTTCAAAGTCTTTTTAAAATATAATGTACAAAAAAGAGCAACTTTCATCATCTTTCTCACTTCACAGAGCCTCTGAAAAAAATGTCTGTCTGTAATAAAATATTTTTGTTTTTTCGTCAGCTAACTTTAGATGCTGGATTTCTTCTTATGTGTTTTAGTGTGAACACTGCTTATTACTATTTGTTATTTATACATCCTTTCCTTTGAAAATTAAAATTTAATCACTAGTTCCTATTAATGCTTTTCATGCATTTTTTACCCTCTCAGCTCTATGGTTCTTTTAGATGCTTCCTCTCTCTTTTTTTGCTTTCCTGATTTCTTATGGAAATTTTTCCTTCTCAATATCCACTTTCCTGCTCTTCTTTTTCTCTCCCGGGAACTGATACCTTTTTGGGTTTAATTAATGAAGCCCTTCTATTATATATATCACATACACTAAAAGGTTCTTCGATTAGAGACTTATTAAAAATATATAGAAACTGAGGCTTTTAAAGAAAGTTGGCTTCAAATTATTCCTATTTCTTGAGAAAATTAGGCATTTCTTGAGAAATGTGGCCAGCTACTCCTTCAAGCAAATCCTGCTCTAGATCAACGATTTTCTGGCTGGTCTTTTGCATGCTTCCCAGGTGAGTATTTACTGGAAGCAGGCAGGATAAGGAATTAAAAAAAGGAAGAGGTTAACTACTGCCCCTCTGAATCCTGCTCCCTCACCAAAAATATCACAATTTACATACTTCTACTTGTTGAGTGTTAAAAGCAATATAATGCAGAGAAAAAAAAAAAAAAAAAGAGATTGTGTCTACATGTTCCATGTTTTATCCTCCTCTTTGAGACACATTTTTTTATGATGCCACAAGAAGTTATGTCCCTATTATATACTCCATTAATATTTGGGCTATTTTAAATATTGAGCTGCAGTCATGATGAATCTAAACTCTTTCACTTCAAGTACAAAATTTGTACTGACTGGAGATCAAAGTGAAGTCCCTTGTCTATTTTTAAAGCACTGTATTTTTATTAATTCTGGTATTTGTCATGACTTCAAACAGCTTCTTATGTCCACTCTTTCACCTGAACTTAGACTTGTCTCACCTGCTTGCTTGATATCAAGAGACACAAGCTGTAACTAGGGAAATTTCAATTACAGATTAGAAAAAACAAATAGTACACAAGGTACTCAAACACTAAACATGTGTCAAGACAGACATAAATGAAACATGCAACCTTACAGATATCCTTGACTGGATACAATCCCAGTCAGGCCATTCTACCTTGGAATTGAGCCCTGCTTTGAGCAAAAGGAACTGGATTTTCCTGGCAATTCTTTCTAAATAAATTGCTCTATGATTCAATGTTTTGCTATCCTGAACTCACTCTATGTGATCTGTTTGAAAAGCTTTATCTCTTACTGAATAAAGAATCAGGCTGACAATTGTTTACATAGATAAACAGCTCTCCTAGATAATAATTCTTTCATTTAACATATGAATTAATTTTACAAAACCTAGAGTCCTTCTGCTATCCTGTCTACCATAGAATCTGTCTGATGGGATCAACACAATGCAATTGCAGAATATTTCATTCCCATGAGTATTATGTAGCACTCAGCAGCTTTCTGAACAAAATATAAACTACTAGACACGTCCAATGATGACAGTATCCACTGCAAGTTATTCAAGAACAAGCACATCTGTTATCCTATGACAAGCACTTGCCTTTTGTAAGAGTCCTGACTAAGCACCACAGGAGTGAATCCATCATTCCTCTTGCTGCTTGAGCTCTGACTCTCTTTCTGACCCAGTGTCACCCGTCCTGTACCTAATTAACTCCTCTACTTGAAACTTTTACTAAAAAGGGAAAAAAGCTGAAGATGCAGAGGCATCTTCTGGATGGCAGAAGACACAAGCAGTCCCTACACTGCTCCCTATGTGACTGCTGGAGGGCAGACCCAGAATGAGGGAGAATAACTTCCCTTGAGGGCAAGAGGAGGTGACCCACAGGACCAGACTGAATCAATAATAGCAAGCTCTTATGTATGACCCCATACATGGCCAGACAGAGTGCAGTGGTTAATCAGCCCAAACAGGCCACTGGCCATTGATCGGTTTTCTGCTAATCACTGCTCTGGAGCTGCAGACTATCTTCCCAGGCTTGGAAAGAAAGGTGAATGGGCTCTGCAACATCTTATGGCCCTTCTTTGCACTCATCTATCAAACACTGTGTAGACAAAGTGTTCTTATGAGAGGCCAGACGCAATTACTTGTAGATGAAACTCTCAATATTGGAGCTCAGTCATGCTGACAGGGCAAAGTAGATGGGAAACTTGTGCCTCTCTTCCCTAATGGAAGATCATCTTTGCCCAGTTCATCAAACCAATCTTTTATCATTCATCTCTCACACTTTTTCACTTTTTTTTTTTTTTTTTTTTTTTCTGTGAAGGGAATTTGCCAATATTTCACATATAATCTAAAAGTAATATGTGAGCTCAGCAATTTTCATAGGAATCATCCATGGACCTACTCAACGTGATATTTTCAAAGGTTTTAAAAGTTTCCTTTAAATACAAGCTAAATATATTTAGGAAAGAAGAGAGGAAAAAAAATACAGATAAATAAATACAGAGAAACTTACTTTCTATGAAAACAAACTTCTTGCAAAGGTTCACTTTCAGGGAACACAAGAAATGCCTTTTCTTCTCCACATGGGCAAAAACTGGTAGAAAGGAAGAAAACAAAATTAGTAGAGCAGGAATACAGCTGGGAGAATTTTCAGTCTATTTTCTCTGAAAGAGAGGAAGGAGTCCAACTTCTCTAGTTTGGATAGAAATAACCATATGTTGAGATTTCTGTTTAGAGAAATATATTGGGTAAATCTCATTTACTAAAATTATTTCTGTAACATAATCCAGTTATCTTTACAGATCTGTTGTTGATTTTAAGCCTCTTTCAATATTATGTGCTAAACACTCTGAAGTGCTATCTCTTCTAGCAACCATAGTCACAAATGTTAGCAATTCACTGAAAAAACCCAACCTAAAGGCAGAGCATCCAAAGAGATAAACTGTGCTCTGAAAGAAGAGTTGTAAAAACATATTTAAATACTTTCCTTCACAAATGTCACAGAACCTTTTTGATCATTTCTACATTTCCAAATACAGTGCAGTCTCTTCCCCAGCACAGACCAGAAAGCAACCATCTCCTGTGGGCCACTGCATTCCTGTTGGAGGAGCTTTGCTGCATTCTGACTCAGCAGGAAATGACCATGGCACTAGATTTTTCCAGCTTGTGCTAAGCACAGTGGAAAAAAAACCCCACCCCAAAGTGCTTTACTATTCTGACATTTGAATAGACAACTTTCAAAGTGCCAGCAGCTATCACATGTTCAACCTGTTTCATGCCACATTTCTGCTAACACTGGATGGGTTTTAACAATGGGCTTTTCCCTGTCAACTCCAATCAATGAGAGACTTTGCACAGGAGTTACAGAATGTGATGTACTGATCCATGCTTGGCTTATGGTCAGCTGTGTCAACTGCTATGAAAAATGCCTCCATTCTTTTCACAAAAGCTTAGGTTTCAACAGCATAGGTAATGAGGTTATTCCTCCAATAACTACGCGTAAAAGAGAAACTCCACAACATAAACAGCAAAAAGTTGTGTATTATTGACTGCTGAGGCTAATATAAAAGAGGAGCATTCTTATCAGAAGTTATTGTTACAATATTTAGAGTCTTTGCTTGATCTCTCTCAATCCTCTACCATCCTGCACAAAAATGTAGGACACAGAAAATTATAGTTTTTCATATTTGAAATGGAATTCATGGGCCTCTGACTATTTAGTATGAGAAGTATGTAATATTAATGGGCCATTTTATACTAAAAAAAAAAGAAAATAACCAGCCTTTTTTAATATTATTATTCCTCCTCCCCATCCTGTTAAGTAAGCAGGGAGATTTTAATGTGATAGGGTTCACTTAATTCAGTGTTCGACACAAGCTCTTAGGGTACTTCTTACATCCTTTGCCTGTACATATTCAAAATCATGAGACTATTTCCTATTAACAATATAATTTGGAATACTTTTTTTTATTCCAGTAATACACATTATGTGTCAGGTAGTAGTGGAAAATGCTATGAACCCACAGTAAATCCCTTATTGAAATCCTACTATTCTCAATTACTTACTTCCTAGCTACAGGCTACTACAGTATCAATATGAATCCTGCAACTGTGGTGTAGAAAAAATTGTTTCATTATTTAGACTTGTAGGCAAAAACAAATCCTCTTCCAATATTTCTTAAGAAGAAATGTTCCCTCATATAGAATTCATGAGCTATTTATATAGTAATATGCCAAATGACTACTCAATGTGACATACGGTTGTGGGTTGCTTTGTAGCTGTTTAAGAATAAAACTAATAAAGGACAAAGGATCTGAGCTTTTATTAGCTGTCTTGATTTAAACTGGCTTAATTAGATTAAATCAATAAGTAAAAAGAGATTGCTTGAAATTTGTATCTAAAATGGTAACATTTAATTTTGGAAATATGCTAGTCAAACAGAATCAATTCCTTTAAAATTATTTTTAATTCTTTCACAACCTGCTTACTTGGGCTGTTACACATTTTCTCTTGCACTGTTTTCTCATTGCCAATGGCTTTTCCTTTATGACTCTGAAACCAGTAAGCAATCTACTCCGGTTAATACATATTTCACAACAGAACTCGTGACCTTACTACTATTTCAGGGAAAGGTTACACATTCTCTTTTTTTGGTAGAAAGGGTGGATTTTGGTAGCTTTATCAAAAAAGATAGAGTTCTGCTTCTCTGCTTTAGTGCTTGTGCCCTTTAGGAGCTCTTCTGAGAGCTGAACAGTCTGTAGGACATTGGTTCTAGAATATGACTTGAAAAGATACAAAATTATGAATAAATAAAAAGCTTCCCAGTATTTCTTAATATAGGCATAAATATTTAATCATATGGCCTACAGATATGTCTAGCATTTATCGTTATATTAGACACTATTAAAAGCCAATACGATTTTGCATTAGGTTTCAGAACACATGATGAGAGCACCATAGAATTTTACATCTTTGCTCTACTTGCTACTGTATGCATGAAAGTAAGTAATTAAAATAAGTCTAGAAATACAAGAAAATAACTTCTGCTTTTAAAATAAAAATTACTTCTAATAGAAGATATTAAGTGACATACTCAAAATGTAACATCCCCAAAACATAACAGAATTCTCTCTCTTCGGACATATTTTCTATGTTATATAATTTGGGACAAACCAGGTAAGACAAAATGACAGGAAATTTATCTTGATTACATCATTCAGTGAAAAAGTCCTCTCCACACAGGGGAATCATTTTAATGCATTATAATAAGTTCCAATTAACCTTCAAAATAAGATTTAATAGAAAGTAAGTGTGGCATTAGCTTTGTCCTAATGGAGCTGAAAGCAATCCCAGAATAGGCTAGAAAAGAATCTGTACTTCTTGCTTTTTCTATTGTCATAAGAAAAATCCACCTAATACAAGTATGTTTAACTTAGTATATTCTGTTTCAGACTTTTTGAGGATATGACTACATACAAAGATTTTACTATATTGCCTATTTTATGTTTAGTGCAAACAGGAAATAAAAAGGGTAGATATTATACAGGGCAGTACTGATACTGGAGTTTATATATTCCTTACGTAAATTTGGTAACAAGGTTTTCTGCTTTAACAACTGCTCAGAATTTGCATCTTATCCTGTGCAGAAAGGAAATGGTAAAAAAATGCTGTTACTTCAGTCACAAGAATATTTGAAAACTCTACATCAAAATCCAATACAGATTTCCACTTACAAACAACATTTTCAGACTTGGTCTTCTGTCATCATGTCCTTTTTGAAACACTGGCAACTAAAGTCTGATCTAGCTGATGATGCAAATAGTCACAATAGCTTGAAAAGTGAGGGGTCTGAGGAAACAACACTAAACTGGATTCAGTATATTTTATTTCATTCCCCTAAAGCACACACCTAAAAATAGTTCTTTCTGCGATAAAAATTATTCTTATTTTAGCAATACAGCAAAGTTGGCATATCAACTCAATCAACATTATTATATCTATTATTATTATTATAACATCTAGAATTTCAATGTAACTAAGAAATTTAAAATTATCTTGTTGATGTATTTAAAAAAGAGCAAACATAAAACCTTCAGATGCTACTAAAAAATATGGTATTTAGTAGATGTGGTTGACATGCAGTAAAGTTGTATGTCTTCAACTGTATTCATGGGAAATGAACAATCCTAACAGACAAGTGTCAGAGAGGAGATGTTAACTTTGACAGCAACAGGTACTGCTCTCTTACAAAAAATTTGTAGAAAAATTCCATTTGGCCTGATTTATACACAATATTCCAAGAACATTTACAGCATGCATGCCCACCATTCTAGATGCAGGTATGTGAAATAAAACTGTGGGCATTGAAAAAGCAGATGAAAGGAGTGAAATTAATTTGTGTCAAGTGATACACAGAGCTTTTATTCTATTCCTTTAAGGAATACAGGAATCATGTGAAGAAAGAGCAGCTTTAACTGTTAGTATGGAAGTATCTTTGTAGCTACTGGGGATGATCTGGGATTGTCAGAGCTCCATAAATTGCTGCATCACCGATGTCAAAACCACTGGAGTGTTCTGCTGGTGAGACTTGCTTAACTCAGATTAATGCTTATAAAGCAATTAAACTTCAGGGGGACTGATATGAATTGCTCAGCTTTAACATGTTATTTAGCAGAGAAATGTGGTATTTTGTTACCCATTCTGAACTGTCAGTGAAAGAGCTGAAGTGCTACTAGATGGAATATTTCAAGCAAAGGGCAGAATCCTTATGGGCTGAGACTCTATACACAGTGCCCTTTAGGACTATATAAGAGGAGCAGAAAGAAGCTGCAATTTATTCATAGGATGTATCAGAACGCTGTTAAGAATGCAGTGTATCTCCCTTCCATGTGTTTCTGATAGAAATATACTGCCACAGCAGCAGATAATCCAATCAGATCTAAATCGGATCGATATGAACCTGCAAAAAATCAGAAAATCTGCACTTTGGAAATGTGTTTCAGCATGAGCTGCATAAGTCTATTCTGGGACAAGGGCAGCCTGGACTCCACAAATTTTCTATCATTCAAAAGAGTTACACTGGTTAAGTCTCACAAACTCAATGAAGGGTATGAAACTGTCTCTTCTTTGAGCAGAGCTACAGCATTTTGACGTCATTTGCAACTACAGTGGTTGAAAGGTTAAACGAAATGAACATGTTTCAAGCCTGCCAGTCGAGCATATTCAAAATACAAAATGCATGAGAGAAAAGCATTGCTTCAGAAATTTTGGAAGTAATCAAGGCATAATCAGACACAGCTTGTATATTAAACTAATTGGAAAAAAACCAAAAAACCAACCAACATACAAAACAGGAAGGAAGTATATAAAATGGAATTCTAAAGGTTTAAAAAGCAACTAAGTCCTTAGAGAGCCATTACACTTTCCTATTAACCTATAAATTTAGTTTAGTGTAAATTAAGAACTGAGACCAGATATTGGTACTTTCTTAACTGGTAATAATCAACAGGGATTTTAGTTTTAAGTGTTTTGCAACATGTACTTCAAGATTAGAAAGAAGAACACTAACAGATTATGAATGTACTTAGTGTAATAAAAATTCCGACATCAGCACAGCAGCTCTTCAGCAAGTATTCCCAAGGATACCAGGTTTTCTATATAACATCACAAATGAGCTTGGCTAAGGCTTATGGACTAATGTAGGAAATTAAAAACATTTCTTGCTTTCCACTAAGTAAGAAATTTTTTTGATAGAACAGAAACATAACCAGGAAAATTTTAAAATACCAGATGTTTTAAATGACAGATTTCTTTAAACTATTTTAAATAATGAATCTCTTCTGCTCTGCTTTCACTTAAGCAAGTGAATATAAGGCTTCTGAATGTTCCACTGTGTAAGTCTCTTTTCCAAAAAGTGATACTAGAAAGACGTGCTAGGAAGTGAACTAATTACCTAGACATTAGGGGATAACACATATTTCACAGTTTTTCATTTCCGGTGTGCTGAACGCATATAATTGGCATAGACTGAAGATCTAGGAAAAAATCCTATATAGATGTATTCTCTATTCAAAAGCTAAGAAGTATTAGTCTTTATTTATACTATTACTTTTTCATGGAAAGCTCCATGTTTGAAGAACCAGGATAGCACACTGCTGTGTGTTAGCCTACTAAACCAAAGTTTATGAAAGTTAATAACTGTTGCACTAATAATTAGCGCAAAAGGCAGCATCTACTGTGAATCTGACTTTTTCACACCTTGGTAAACACCAACCACATAATTTGCAGCAAGTTAAAATATGCCTTTTTCCTTGGGCTTGGTTTCTTGACAGAAAGAACTCACTGTGAAATTGATTAAAGTCCAGTTCTGCTCCAGAGTCAAATGAATGCAATATTACTTGAGAGCTTCTGAGCTCATATCTGTCCTTCTCTGCTTCTGGAGGACTCTTTCAGAAAGTACACCCAAAGAAAGTGCACCCTGATGGGCATTTCTCAGTAATTGTGGTGGATATATTTTGCAACAGTGAGTACATCTACACTTCAAACTGCAGCCCAGTGTTGATATAACTGAGCTGGATTCATACTGGAACCAACCTAGCTATAATAACACGTAGCCCTGGATGAGCTAAATTAATCTGGCTTGTAGGAGAATCAGCCAATCTTATGTACCATTTCCCACTCTATCATCCTGTGCTAATATGCTGAGCTTCGTCTACAACCTGTGCCAATATATCTTGCCTATCTGTAAGCCATTGCTGTAGAGTGTTAAGCTACAGAAGACTGCACTTTGAAATGTGATAGGAGATACCCTAAAAGACTGTAAAAGTTGTACTTTTCATTCTCAGATATGTCTGTTTGGACTGGATATCTGAGGATCAGTAACCATGGAAAATGGAGACTTTCATCTCCACTTACTAAAAAGTTTATGCAAATGTTGCTATTCACACAATGTCTGTCAGTGCTCCTCCATACAGATGTCTTCCAAAGTTTTTTTTCTGCCCATAAACACCTTGTGTGTTTGAAGTGACAAGACTTGCAATAGAAGGCTTGAGAAACTTGAATTTTCATGATTTTTCTCCCAAGACACTCCTGTTTCTGACTGGGCTTCACAGAACACTGCTATATGGACAGGTCACAAGACTGAGGTGGATTGAGGGAAAAGCAGCCGCTTCAATATGTGAATTTTATGTTAAGTACATTCACTAGACACCTCTAGTGCCCATTTTGTCTTATTAATGAAGCATTCCTTGTCCACAGCAAAAGATAACGTTGTCTGTGCTCAGATCTCTAGCTTTCAATGATCCCACTGAATTGCATAAAATCAAAAACTCTGCACAGCATTTTCAGAGATGCATTTATGGTATTGTACAGCAAGAAAAGCATTCTCTCCTTTTTGGTCAGAGTGGTCACAAGTCCTTTGGTAAGAAAAATGGCAACACGGCATATGGATAATTCAATAGACAAAGATCCTCTTGTGTAAATCAAGAGTGATTCAACCAAAGAAGATGCAACGCTTACAAATATGTCAACAAATCACATTGGCTTGCCTTAAAAATCCCTTTGTTTGAGAAAAAAGTAGCTTTCTTCTTGCTTTCCTTACGGTAGCCTGTAGCTGTAAAGATGTGTTAAGAAAAACTTTACTTGAGGGATTTGTTTGTCAAAACTTGTCACTGAGTTTAGCTTGTAAAATGACAGTAGGAATTAAATCTTGCATGCAAACATTTTCTTAGGATGCACATGCAGGCCTGTCTCAGGCAAAATGCTTATTTATTTGGGTAACAGGGAGAAAGCTGGTAGAATTAAACTACTACTGAATGCTTTTCTTGATTGCTACTTCATAGGATACCTTTTTGACATTTCTAACATTTGTTACTGCCTCATTTATTCAGTTCCTAAATCTGTAATCCCTGCTAAGGCAAAAGTCATACTGAAATGACTAGAAAACTGACACAAACAACCATTAACTTCTCCTTGGCACTGCTACAGAAAAAGAAAATAAATTTGTCACATTATTAAATCTTGGAAACAACTATGCTTCATAATAGATAACTCCAACCAGGGAACATCATCAGTAAACAACTATGATGGCATCTAGTCATTCATAAAAACCACAGGATACTGTTCCCTTCCCCAAAAAGATAAAGTTATTTTAATACACTGGGTTGTGCAGAAAGGAGCAGACAAGATCTCAAGGACACTGTTTATGAATACACGAATTGTGGTAGCCCCATTGGCAGGATATCAAGTCTGAAGGACTTTCTGATCGAACATTATGTGAATGAAGTATTTGATACACTCACACAGACTCAGTATCATGTCCAAATGAGACACTGCAGCCTCAGATGTGTCTCATATTCTGTGAACATACCAGGTGAAACCACTGGCTTATTACACCAGTGGTTATGAAAGAACTTGAGATCCCACTCACCATCCATAGCAACCCTTAACCACTTCACATAGTAAGATTTTAACTCAGCTACTTAAGAGAAACAAACTAAAGTACTACACATTACAATTGCCTTTAAAGCCTATTAGGCATCTTAGAGAAACACCTCAATAACCACATAATTAAGCACAAGATCTAAACAGAGCAAAAAAGGACCTTCAAAGTAAATGCTCACTATCTTTTCTCTCTTGCTTATACTTGTAGAAAGCCACTGGGCTCAATTCCATTGTGTTACTGATGCTGCCTGAGTGCAACTGATCACAGAACACAATTTATTGTGATTGTTACCTGAGAGCCTTATGATCCTTACAGAGGAGAGTTGTGAATCACAGAAAAGAGAGCAGCAGTATGATGAATTGGAAAGACTTTGCTGTAGGAACTGGACACAGAGAGCTAAGTGCAAGCAAAGAAAATTCAGGAAAAAGCTTTCTAATTTAGAAAGCTAAGGAAACACAGAAGGAAGTACACACATGGTGAGAAGGACTGAGTGGAATAAAACCAAGTTTGATACACAAGGTGAATTTGTGGCGGATTTCAAAGAAGCAGAATTACACACTTTAGGAAAATGGCCAAAAAAGGCACAAAGGAGTTAGGTAAGAGGAAGGGAAGCAATAGAAGTGTCAAATCAGCTAGGAAAGTGGAGCTTACAAGGTGATATTACAAGTGACAGACAGAAATCAAATTAAGGAAGCATTAAGGCACAGAGGTGGGAGGTGAGGAAAATGTGTGTTTTACAAGAATAGATGATACAAAAATTTCGTAGTAATCTGAATATGAAAAGAAATGGAGTAATATACTTTCTGTTGCCCACCACACTGATGAGAATGAATAGGATAAATAGTAATAGAATGATAGAACACAAAAGTGTTTGGGATCAAAACATAGCATTCATTTTGATACTGAAAATACCAGCAAAACAGCTACAGTGAAATAGCAAAGCTCAGGAGAAAGCTGTTTTATTTAGTTGTGCATTTATTCCTTGAATTGTCGGACCACCACCATGACAAATGGCTTGGTTCATTTAACAGAGAATTCTACCAAGGATAAAGGCTGGTGGAGTTCACAACAGATTCTTCAGGGTTTTCAATAAACTGTATTTTGTCAGACAAGTAGCAAGCCAAAAGCACAACTCCTGGCCTGCGCTAGAGCTGACACATGTGCATGATTTTGACTAACATGCTTTTATTCTGTATGTCCAGCAACATTGCAGCAGAGCTGAATGAGAGAGATTACTTGTGGCTCCAGCCTCATACAATCAGCCTAGCACCATAAAGAATGCGACAAGATGAGGTCTGCAAATTGGAGAGTTCAGTCTGGGCACTGTATTTTTTTTTTAGGTGGATACATAATCCTCATTGTTTGTGACTGATCCTATCTCAGCCAACAACTAAGATGACATTTCAATCCCAGGTCCCTGAAGTTCAGAGGTTTACAGCTTCTGATCAGAAAGATACTCTGAATGAAATTTTTTCAAGTGCAAGATTATTTAGAACTAATTTTTATGTTCAGAAACGCCTTTTTTTTTTTGTACCTAGGTGACTTAAAACCATTTTTAAAAATCAAAACATGGGAAGTTCAAACAAATGAAGCTAAAAGTGTAAGATTTAAGAAATTACCATAAGCTATACTATACTAATCTTATCACCTGTGCAGTGTAGTTCATGGAGCATACTTCTGCTTTCAAGTGACTGAATCACAGAACAATTTGCATTGGAAGGAAACTCTGGAAATCATCTGGATTAAACCTCACATCCTGAAAAGTCTCGAAATTGCAGCACTGTGTACCAAGAACTTAGAAGAGCTCAGTGTGAGATCTTACAGATTGGGAGGGTGCTGATCACATCCCAATCCATGCACTCACAAGCACTGAGACACAGGTGATCAAAACTCTGCTCAGCATTGATAATGGAGATACAATCCTTGCAAGGACATGGTGAACAGGACGTGCCTCATCCTTTCTTTTTAGGTCGGCAAACACATGCTGCTGCTGGATGAGCACTTCTGTTGTCTTTAGGCAACAGCAAACAATCTATTCTTCCCACCCACTTCTGTGAGTCATCAGGCTTTACTGACTGACCTGTCTCCTGAAGTGGGTGTCCTTGGAAGGCCAGGTAGATGTGCGCTGTTATACTGATGACCTCATCTGGGTGCCATTCTCACGGTCCTTCTGGCATGGCTACTTTGGTGCTTCTACGCCCATTCAATCCCATTCTCACCAAGCTGCTCACTCAAAAGTAGAGAAGGGCCTTGTCCATTTGAGCATTATCAACCCTCCTGATGATGGAGGGTTCACAAAACCCCCCACCCTGCCCCCGGCAGTGCCTCACAGTGAGGAATGTACTTTTATTTCAACCACCCATGAAAACTTCACTATCAATTAAAGAAAAAATTTATGGGTTTTTTTTTTTTAACAGGATCATTCACATTTTCAGGTATTTTTCTTTATAGTAATACATTACATCTTTGATTATTCTGATTTTCAAAACCAGGTCTAACACACAGTGCATTCTCCAGCAACTGTTACAAAGGTGGGAGGGTGTTGTTTTATGCACTATGCTTCCATACTTATAAATCCATTACGATATGTTCAGGAAAACGCATATATAAAAGCTGAAATTGCAATTTTCACATTGAAAATGAGCACTAGTATCTCTTCAGAAAAGAAACCACATCAGATAGAATACTGTTACTAGTGACTGCTGTTCAACTGGAATAAACACCGCATTTCTGAAAATGCAGAAAAAAATAAGTGGAAATTCAAGGCCAGGTTGGAAGGGGCTTTGAACAACCTGGTCTAGTGGACAGTGTCCCTGACCTTGGCAGAAGGGTTGGAACTAGATGATCTTTGAAATCGTCTCCATCCAAACCATTCTATGATTCCATGAAAAGTAGCTCAAGATATTTCTTTAAATGTTACATTACTAGATTAACACTTTAATCTACATATATACAATACACTGTACATATACAATATGTATTTATAAAATAATGTTTAGCTGGATAATTTTATCTGACATTTGAAGAAAATAATTTAGTCATAGCTGTGCTCCACAATGAGTACTTGAAAGGGAGTCACACACATACAAACACAGACATTCCCCACCTTTAAGCCCATTTCACCATAGGATACAAGATGTCTCTATTGAAAAGTTGATTCAAGACTGAAGAAAAGAAAGATTTAACAGAATTATCAGGGAGTTACTTAAATAAAAGAGAAGCTTTGTTTAAACAATTTAAAGCTGGGACACAATGGCATTATCACAATGCTGAGTATTAATTATTATGTTTGCTCTTTCTGGCCTGTCACAATGATGAACAATAATGATTGCACAATGTGAGATATTCACCATTTAGCTAATTCGCTCAGTCTAGGCAGGGGATCAAAGATATTTCTATACTGTCTATTCCTTAACAATGGCCTTTTTTGGTTCCAGTGTAACTGAAAGAAACCCAAAAAATGGTGTGACCTGTGCATATCTTGCCTGTCATATCCCAGAGCCTAAAAGCCAGCTGCAGGAACACAACAACTTAACTTCAGTCTTTCCAGGGCAGCTGGCACTCTGGAGAGGCAGCACAGAGATCTAGGACTTCAGTTCCTTTCCTCTCAGACTTGCAGCAGACAGAAAAATCAGAGGAAAAAACTCCCCAAGTTTCATGGACATCTGGAGCTCTATGCCAGATGTGAGCTTTGTCAAGTATCCTCCCTGGAACCAGTGGGTTGAGCTGAACAGAGCCCCAATATTTACCCATTTCCTATCAACACAATTCCCTGTGGTTTCCCCATTATCACTTTGCTCATCAGTGAACGTATGATGCTTGCTGTTTGCTGCCTAGCACACTACATTTCTTTTTGCAGATGGGTGAATAACCATTCATATCTCTGACTAGAGTCTTTCTTTTGCTAGATATATGCAACTGGATTTGTGTGAGGCAGCTGCTCAGTGTTTGTGTGCCAGTCTGAGTGGTCCAGTATGTCATGGTGGACAGATGACGTCAGTTCTAGAGCTGGCAGCACAGGAACTGGGCTACTGCTTAGTGCTATGAATGCTGAATGAAATTGCTTTCCCAAGATTTGTTTCTTCTCTCAGAACAATATGATCTTGCAATATATGAGTTCCGTTTGATTTTTTTTTTCCTACAAGTCTTTCAGGCTTCGCCCGTTGTTTGAGTGCTCTGCACTCCTTCACTGTATTCTCTAGAAAACTTGATATAAGCATTGCGGTGTGTCTGGTAGTGCAAAATTAGGTATTTTGACAGGCATACTGCCAGGGCAGAAATTTCTACTTATCCACCTGCCAGTGCAGAAATCACACTCATAATTAATATTTCTTCCTGAAAGACCCTTATTGTCCATCTTCCCCACCATAAAAAAGCACAAGGCAAAACAAACAAAAACCCTGCAAAACACAGCAAACCACTTCAATCCATTGTGACTTAAAACTGGTGCCAAATACTATTATCTCCTCCTTTCAAATTTTCTGACATACCCTACTTGTTGCACTTCTGTCTGTTTAGACACTATTATTTTGCCCAGCAAAACCTGTGTTACTGTGTCTTGTCCATGAAAGTTATTGCTAATGTTTTAAATTCAGCAAATAATGAATCTAATCCATCAGCTATGTGCATTATTATAACACACACATACACATTTGAATTTTAAATTTTATGAACATATAAACTTAAAAGCAAGGGTTGATTGAAGTCAATCCCTATGAACCCTCCAAACATTCTCAAAAAAATGCAACTCTTCAAACATGATCAAAGGAGCTCTGGGACAGCAGTTATGGAGTGATATGAGCCTTACTTTTCAATACAGACAGCCATGTGCCAATCATTGTATATTTTTTATTTCCCAGTATTTACTATTTCTCATAGCATTATTTCATGCCTCTTCTTGCTCTTTATCTGTGCTTCAGTTAACATTGCTAACGTGTGAGCAGCAAAATAAAACATGTAGGGTAACACTTTAAAACAACTTAAAAATCTCTGTTCCAGTGAGGTTGGCTTTCTTGCATGCAGACAGACAAGACTGTAAGTGAAATAAAAGAGGGAAAAAGCTAAGCACAAAGACATAACACTGCTAATGAAAGAAGTGCAGAGTGATGCAGTAAAAAGGAGGAGGCATCAAATATGCAGCAGGATTGTTTATTACAAGTTACTATTTTACAGTCAGTGAATAGATAATTCTGGTTTGGACACCTGCATAGAATTATGTCCACAGCTGCACTTTACTGATCATACTGTGTGAAATTGTTTCTCTTCCTTGAGCAAAAGGCAAACAAAATGTTACAGGGATGAAGGTGTTTGTAAAGTAATCTGCATCACTGAATGCAGAGAATTTCCACACCTGTATCTATTATGTCAATTTATACCCTTGGTATGTCTGGCAAATATAAATACACATGTCCATATATATGCATAATTTTAAATAGTCTAGCTGTCTTGAGAAGGTATTGTGTATAAACGTGTGTGCATGCATCTGTGTGTGTGTGTGTGTGTGTGTTCTGGAACTGGAGAAAAGCTGCTATACCTACAGAATTTCAAACACGCATGCACTACATGAGCTAACTGGATAAATGACAAATAGTGAGTGAAGCATCCTGTTAATGTTATTAAAACTGAAAATTAATTATAAGACTGACACAACTGACATTTCTCTTCATGAATAATTTTACTTTACTGAAACAGAAAATAGGCAGGCCACTTAATTTTTAAAAGGGCATAAAGTTCAGAAGGCTGTTCAATCTATTCATAGCCATACCTGAATATCAAAACTGCACTTAAGAGAGCCACCCCAGAAAGTTTCTATGTGTTTTTTTGCCATTCCTCCTTCCTCTCCACCACAAAGTCAATGAGAATTCATATTTTAATAAATCTGTGTCAATATGCATTACTGAAGCCTTACATTTACACTGATGAACACACAGAGAACTATCCTTAGAGTCTGAAAACCACACTTCAGCATGAAGCAGATGTTTTGGCCATGTTACAATAAATTCATAAAAAGAATCTTCTTAATGCAAATGCTGCCATTAGCATGGAACTAGTTTGGAACAAGCTGTCTTGGGAGGTATATCAGGGGAAGGACGGGAGATATCACTGCACTCAGTGCTTCTCCATTCCAGGCTTATAAAAATGCTTTTAACTTGCCCATCAGGTGGCATAGTTGGGCAAAGCAGTCATCATGTAAGAACATTTCATTAATCCTTAAGAAACAAATGACACAAAATTTACTGGAAACTTAGTTGACTTAGGATTTTTGTGAGATTTATCAAGACGCAACTTTATTACTTCAACTTTACATCACCTGCACACCATTTGTTTTCACTTCTGACTTGCTCTTTCCAGGTCTCGTAAGAGCTGTTTCTCTATTTCCCCACGCAAAAAAGCATTCTTCTTCAGATCTCTACCAGAGCACACGTACAATCTCTATATGCTTAAGTTCCACTGAAAGTAGATGTATGATTAAGTGTGATCCTATTGTCTTAAGAGGATATTTTATAGTCTAGGATATGATTTGGCTAAATACAACAAGTAAAACAGAAGTGTGGTGCTTGAGAAAGCATTTTGGTGAGCTTCCAGGGACTTACCTGCCAGCTGCCAAGCTGGCTTACAGCTCTAGGCTCAATCTATTCACCCATCCATCAGCAAAGGGTCTGAATGACTGATAACAAAAACAGATGATTCATCCTTGGTATGCTTTCTGTTCTCTCTTTGTCCAATGGAAGACATGGCATTTTAAGATTAAGGTTGATATTTCAGGCTAAGAAAAGCTTACAATATAAAGAGGGCAGTTTTTATATTACTGGATAGATAATTGTTCCTAATTTTTAAAAGACAAAGGGCCAGAAACGAAATTTTTCATTGCTAACTGATCTTTAAATGAGCAGCTACACATGCCTATCATCTTGAATGTAAATACTGTCAGAAGGTGCTCTCCCTTTTTGCTCTGTTTAGATAGATCTGACTAGTAAGTTCATATTTCATTTCCATTTACTTAACAAGTGTTATTCAAGGTGTTGACCTTGAATTTAATAGCACAAACATCAGGGACTTATCTCAGAGGCCTATTAGAAGGAAAAGACAACTTTAGGTCTGCCATGCTGATGGCAGAGAAGAAAGGAGAAATACATTAGAATCCTGAAAAGCACAGAGAGCACTTCCACCTAACAACTTTAGTCAAGTGATACAAATAAAACGAGTAATTAACACAAAAAAAAAAGTTCTTTAAGTACTTGCTAGCTGCATTGCTAGTGTATCAGATTAGTGTAGAAAAACTAGGACGACTCAGGTAAGCTGCATACCTAATTCACACTGTGAATACAGAATCACAGATTGGAACAGTTTTGGTTGGAATGTACCTTTAAAGGTCGTCTAGTCCAACCCCCCTATAATGAGCAGAGACAGAGAAGTCACAGAGACAAATGATCTGAGGGTGAGATCTTTGCAACATGAATTTAGCAACATGGGATAGATAAGGAGAGAAACACAGCTGAGATACATTACCTTTCAGGCTGTGGTGAGAGTCAAACTAAGATATTTTGCACAATCACAATGTTCACAATCTGCACAGGATTTTGAACAGTTTCTCACTGGAACAGTGTAGCCTGCTCTGCTTTTCTCCTAATCCTATCTCACAGCAGAAAAAGAGTAAATAATTCGGGTGGGCACTCAATCCATCACAGATAGTCACAAAAAAATTATGCAGGAGCTGAATAAATCTCTTTCAAGGGAAAGCTTAAAAGAGCTCAATCTGTTTAGTTTGTCAGAGAATGAGAGGCAACTTGATTACAGGAATAAGCATCAACTACAAAAGTGCTCTTAGATTCATTGGACACAGTAAAATGTCTGTAATATAGTGAAAGCAAATCCAAGTACTAGAGCATGACAAAACATCAGCATTCCACTGAATATATATCTTACAATACAGTTTTAGTCATACAATAACTCATCATTTTCTTCCGCAGGAAGTTTCACTGAGTTCGCAGTATAGTCAGCAGTTATTTACTGAATTTTTTGGTTTATTCTCATTGTATAACTTGTGGCCCTACAATTCACTCATTGTCCCATTTGAACCTAGCACCAAATGCAGCACTGTTTATTTTTTTAACTTTCATTTAGCTGTCACTTTAATAGCACAGAAGTGTAATTCAGTGAACTGAAAGATACAGGAAGATAAAAGCCCTCATTACACACACATTATACAACACTCCACCTGGTGATTCAAACACTACTCAAAATGTCTGCTTAAGATGTTTATAAAATTCTAGCTAAATAAACTAAATATTTTCAATATTGGTAGAAGCACTGGTATGCCTTTTAAAGCTTTTTTTTGAGAGTTACTTGGAAGAATTGTTTAAAGAGTGGAAAGCCAGTACCAGCTTGAGTTTTGTTGGTTTTTAACAGAGAATACTTCTGTGAAAATATTCCAGGTCCCACATCACGGATTGGGAGGCAAATGGCATCTGCAGGTTCTTGGTAAACACCTGCAGTGTAGCTCCTCAGCGATACTTGCACATGAAGTTATTCCACAGCAGAAGCTTCAAGGTCAGATGCTTTTTCAAGCAGACTCTGATCAGCTTGTGAGTCACCAAGGGGGGGAATACTTTCTTTCTGTTCACAGGAGAACATCTCCTGCCTGAGTACAGACTGGCTATCCATCTAAAATGGGACTTTTCTTTGCCATGCACTGCCTGCCAAGATCAGTTCCCCTGCCTGGAGCAACACCTGTCCTGAAACTATTATGGAAAGGTTTGGGTTTCCTGACCAACACCTTCTGCCGTGGATATTGCCAATACAGCCTTGAAGACTTACAAAACGAGGTCTAAAAGAAGCCTTCAGCCCTGAGCTGGGCCATCCTCTGGGAGGAACTGATGCACATAGTCTAATATCAGATTTTCCTGGCTGGGTCTCCAGCAGCCTGTCCCAGTCCGAGTCCCGTCCTCATACCAGTGCCTGGTACTCTCCCACCATGCCCATTGGCTCCAGGGCTATGTCTGCATCATGGGCTGCACATCAGCCCCTGCCTTCTTCCTCACTACAGCCCCATACACCACAAGGTTTCCTTGCAGTTATTCTCAAAACCAGATTATCACACCCCTTCCTTTCTACAAGGACACCTTTCTGCAAGCAACTTGGGCAATTCCAAGTTGAAGTAGGAAAGCTGAGAGATAACACAGTCTGTCCCTATGCCTTTCTCCAATTTCTGAACTACCACTAGTGGTGGTAATCTTTATAGATGTTACTTTCAAAATGCAATATGTATCTACAAAACACTTGTGAACCTGAGTCTATCAGAGAACTACAGCTTCTTAACACTTTGGCTTAATTTCTTGGAAATGGCAAGAGATATCAGACAGAACCTAAATGGATTTGAAGTCTCTGTTCAATGGTTTAGAGAAGCCGGAATGTCTCAGGTTTTCATGCTATCTGGACTAAAAGTGCTGCTGAGTTATTTCAACTTCTACTGAATGTTTGTGTCCACTAATTGATGATGAAAAGATAAAATGGGAAAAGGTATGTTGAATTATTGCATTTATTACACCTAAAATGCTGTGCTGCATCATCTCTGCAGGAAAAAACAATCTGAATGAAACACACAGGATTTGGTTTTAAAAAGTGTAGAGCTGTAGTAGTAGGTTAAAAGCTGCACATCTTGTACTTCTTGATTTGTTTTTGCAAATGAATTTTAAACCTAAGGTACATTTTGAAGAGGCCTGAGCTCTTTGCAGCTTATCACAGCACTTTCAGACTTGCAGATGTTTTGTTTCTACTAGAAAGTCACAATTATCTTATGTTACAGTGTGATACATGCATCTGGCAATACTACATTACTGTCAGAACAGTAGTTTATGTTGGACAGGCGGTGCTTCAGCACACAATGTGTGCAAAGGCCACAGGAGAATTTCCTGAGCTTTGCTCTCCAAGGATCCCTAGTACTCCTTAGCAACCTTGCTGGGAGGACTGAAATCACAGCCTCTAGGCATCAGGTGATAAGTGTCCCAGTATAATTGAAAGAGTTGCTGGGTACAGCAAGCACATGTACGTCTCCAGAAAAAATATTTAATGGCAAGTCATCGAACTAGGATATAGATAAAAATGTTAAGACTGAACACAGCAGGAGGAACAGTGGCAAGCAGACTCCTGCAGTGGCCTTACATCAATGCACAGAGTACACAGCTTTAGATAATGCTTTCAAGAATATTTGACAACAGGCTTCCTATAAACCTAGTCTGGACTGAGGAGCACCAGAAAGGTGTGAAATGACAGTCTGAGAGACTGTGATCTAATTGCTAGAACTGTTGACCACTAGAAGCCCTTATGCATGACAGGCTATATTATGGGGTGTATTATCTATACTGAACTACTGCATTCTTTCCTGGTACTGCCTCAACTACTCCATTTTTTCTGCTGATAAACTTTGTCTAGTAGAGTTTGTGATTGTTCCACAAGGAACAATTTCAGGACTGAAAGGTGACAAGGCAGGATAACCATAAATATTTTGCTAGTCCCTTTCCCTTCTAAGGCAAGATATTGAGTTCTGATGCTTCTCATTCTCTGCCATGAAGCTAAGGGGGTAGAAGTGTCCAGGCCCTTATTACACACAGCTGACCTTCCTGCAACATTCAATTCCAGATAGCCCACAGTGTGGTCTTGAAATGCTATTGTCCATCATGCTAAACTCATCTGAGGTCTACATTTTTACACATTTTATGAACTCAAAGCTTTGCTTTCCAGTGTTGCATGAAAAACAAAGGTCATTCAGAAGGTTATAACTCTTTCAACATTACAACTGTTGTGACAGTTTTGAAAGAAGGACAAGCACTTACAAACACTGGGCAAACCACTGCAGTCAACACATCTAAGAAATTCCACTTTTTTTTTGTTTTTGGTGACTGCTGTTTCTAAAAAAATTAGAATTCCACTCCACATATTGTTATGATGTTACTCATTTAACTGGTATATTGAGGAAAGTTTAAACTTGATCAACACTCATTAGAAACTTCATTTTATTTATACATCTCTTGCAAGAGAAGCCTGTCTCCATTTTCTTTTCTACTTGTATTCGTGATTGCTTAAGAGCTGTATATTCTCTTTCCACTGTTTTCACATAATTTGCTTAATGGTATCGGTAGGTCCACTTTTCACACAGCATTTCATTTATATACTTCTAAAACTTCTTCCAGTCAATGTTTAGCCTTTGAGTTCTGCTGCCCTGGTATTAGATTATGTATACTGTTTTCAGTGTTAAATAATCTGATATTTAGATTACATATTACTTAAAATGTCAGTTCTTTTCCATCTACTCAATAACTATGTCCTCAGTCACAGTGTCCTCATCTCACGCACTATATCCCTTTTCCCCCTTTGTTCCCAGCCAGGAAGATTCCCATCTTGAACGTGCTGCTGGCAGCATACATGTCACAGCACAATTTTGCTTTGGCCCGGATCTCGTTTATTTCCCAAATCACTCAGCAATGAACCGCAATGACTGCTCCCTAGGACCTCATCACGCGGGGTCAGCCTTCTCTTATCAGAAAGTTCCTTTGAATTTTAAACTTCTGCAAAAATCCATGTCTATTCACACAGACACTACCATTCGGATGTTATTGATTACAGTCACCACAAGCACAGCTCAGGCTAATGACCTGCTAATGACCTTCCCATCCACTCTCTGACATTAGTATCTCAGGAGGTGAAGACGGCTTCTTCTTGCCTAACCTTGGCTGCCCGAGATAAGCAAACGTTTATCATCTCGACCATCTTAGCCTTCTGACTCGGAAAGCTACGGACTCATTTTACCTAAAACCTTTCGGTACACTTACTCCTAAAAACAAGCAGTAATTGCCTTGTTTACTCTACAACACCAAGCCTTTAGATTTTTTTTTTTAACTAAGTAGCGCATTTTAAGGCTATTACCCTGTTCATCATTACTTCATAAAGCTGAAGAAGCGAAACTCTGTAACCCCAAAATTTCCAGGGGTTCGTTTTTTTTTTTTTTTTTTTAATAGCAGCAACAACAGCGAAATTATCAGTATTACTATGAAGGGGTAACCGTATGGGACGAGGAGCAGCGCTGTCCCCGGGGGAGAGGGGCGAGCCAAGCCCACCGGCTGCTCTCCGGGGCGCGGAGCCCGCCCGTGCCGCCGCCGCCCGGCGGGGCTGTGCCGGGGGCTGCGCGGGGGCAGCCGCCGCCGCCGGGCGCCGGC